>ML394613.1:193159-232988 GCA_005239525.1 Nicotiana knightiana
GGGGGGGGGGGGGGGGGGGTAAGTTAGGTTTAATTATGGAAGACGGTTTGTGGACCGTTGATCAAAATGATCAACGGCCATGATTAAATGGGCAACTGGTTCGGGCAGGTGTGTATTTAAGCCAAAGGGATTTGAGCTAATTTTAAAAGGGTTTTGGGCTGGTTTGAAAGAGGTTAGGTCTGAAAACAAAAGGGCTATTTATTTAATACCCAAGTAATTGAATAAAAATTAATTTATAAAATAATTAACAAATTAAAAAAATAATTTTCTTGCATAGAAATATTTTAAAATAATTATTCAATATTCCAAAAATACAATGAGCCATTTTCTGGTAAAAATAACACAATAATGTATGTGCGGGCTATAATTGCAAAGTTATTGCAATTGTAACCAAAAGGTGTAAATCTGACCATTTGTGAAATAATTTGAACTTAATATGACTATAAATAGGAAAATTAAATCATGAAATGTTATAAAGTCATTTGTGATGCAATTTGTAATTATTTATATGAATAAAATACTAGGATAAATTAACTTTAAAAATGTAAAAATTATGAAAAAATATCAATTAATGCTAATGCATAGTTTTGCATTTAAAAAAATATTATAGGGAAAAATTGGGTATCAACATATAAATAGTCGAATCTGGAGGGGGAAAGGGTCTAACTCTATTTGTTTTGCAGAAAATGAGGCACGAAGTCCCCAGGTTCGGCATGGTCCGTAACATACCACCATTGTTGCTAGATTGGTGGGAAGACCTTCCTTCAAGTGATAAAAATCGTGTGAAAAGAGTCCTTGGAAACTTACCTTCCTTATTAGATATCAAACCAAACAACATATTGATCGAAGCTGCTACTATGTTCTGGGACAAAGAAAGGGCCGTGTTCCGTTTTGGCAACATAAAAATGACCCCTCTTTTGGAGGAAATAGGGGGATTCTCTAGACTACCTTGGGACAGTCCCAGTTTATTGGTGCCGAAAAATCACACTCCCAGACGGTTTCTGAAAATGATGGGTTTGAAAAAGAATGACTACTTGGTGTGTCTAAAGAAGCCCTATGTACCCTTTGACTTCTTTTATGAACGATATGGTCACAGCAAATCCTACCGTATCTTCCATGACGAGTTCTCCATCACTTCCTTGGGTTTGATTCATCGCAGGGTTTTCGTGTTTATCGTCTGCTTCTTGGATATGATAGTGTTTCCAAGAAAAAAGGACATAATTCACACCAGACTGGCCATGGTAACATAAGCTTTAACGGGGGTAATCGATGGACAAACATATACTATTGTCCCTATGATTATAGAAGACATATATCGAGCCTTGGATCGCTGCCAGAAGGGGTTCAAACACTTCGAGAGTTGTAATCTGCTACTACAAATTTGGTTGCTAGAGCATTTCCAGAGAGGTCAATACCGCCAAGAGTTTCCGCGAAGGCCGTGAAACGATCACATAGCCTTTCATCACCCCAAGAGAATGACCTTTATCCCAGATAGGTTTGCTCAACCGGAGAATGCTACAGAATGGGTGCAATTTTTTGACGACTTGACTGAGGACCAGGTCCAATGGATGTTTGAGTGGTTCCCTACCAATGAGTTCATCATCCGATCTAGGGACGCTCCACATTTGGTGTTGATTGGGTTAAGGGGTATATACCCCTATGTTCCTATCAGGGTCATGAGACAAGCTGGTAGAAAACAATTATACCACGAGTCTCCAAAATGAGTCACTACAGGGCAAATTTCCAAGATGATGACATCCCATATAAATGTGAAGCTCAACATATGTGGCACTTGAAGATTATTATGGATAGGGACACCATCGAGCCGGATCAATATCACGCAGGGCATGTGTACTTCTACCCATCATGGTTGGAGGACTGTATAACAGGAATAGTCGAGCCAGGAGTTAGTCGAGGGAACAGAGTCGTAGATGAGGCTGCCATAGGTGAAGTATAACAGACTATGCAAAAGGGTTCGCGAGACCGAGGCTGAGCATCTGGAACAACACAAGACTGATATGGAATTAATCAATGAATGGAGGGAAATGGCTACCAGATCGAATGAAAGGCTAGAATATCTGGAGCAGGGTCTGATGGAGTTGAAAGGGAAGATGAGGAAAAGAGTCATAGACTGCTAGAATGCTGAAGGTATCGAAGGAGGACATCTCGCCAGGGCATACCTGCTGCTGGACATGCGCGACCTGAGGAACCTGATCGATGGAGCCAAGAAAACCAGGCCTGGAGAAGGTCCTTCTGGGACTAAGTAGATTAGGCTTATTTGTTTTGCTTTTCAAATGTAATAAGGCCAAATGCCATTAGTGACTTACCTTATTGTCGTTTTAGATTCGTCTTATTTATTGCGTTAATGAAATGAGGCAATCGTTGGCATTAAAATTCTCCAAATTTACTTGTCGCTAGGCCTACCTCGGGCATAACAAGGCTCCCAAATTAGGACGTGAATTTACATTCCCGCAATATGGGTTTAAATACTGCAAATATTTTTCAGAACTCTCACTAACTTGGTTACCTTTTGTTTTTCTTTCTTTTTGATTATTCCCATCCCCTAAGGTTGGTTCATGATACTGGCATCATTAGCATATCACACCAGATCCAGAGGCCCTCCACCTCCGCCTCCTCCAAGTGCATCAAAAGGCAAAGGGAAAGTTAAGATGGATAATATGAGTGGTGACAACACCGCACATGCTGAGAATGTGGAAACTTCTGATGGTCGGAGTACTCCGGCACCAAATGACTCGGTTTTGCGGCTTGAAAAGAAAATACTTGAACTACAGGGTGAGCTTGAGCATGTCCGTAATTTGGCAAACCTCTCCCTCACACTAAGCGTCTCAGATATCAACCATCCAAATACCCAAAACCCAGCACCTCCTCAGAATACACCCAACCAACACCCGCAGAATCCTCCTGCATCCCACCAATATACAACCCCTCCTGAAAACCCTTTACCCATACCTACACCTCCTCAACATCATAATCTCCCAACTCAATATCCGCAAACCACTTACCACACTCCTCAGAATACCCCACAACTTATCCTCGATCCCCAAAATTCAACCAATGATCACCACTATACCCAAACTCCTGGCCTTCACCAAAACAACCCCATATACATGGAAACCTTTCCCCACTCTACTCAACCAATCTCATATACACTAGAATCCGCCGAAAAGGACCTGCTCATTAAGAATATGGCAGAGGAGCTCAAGAAACTCACAAGCCAAGTTCAGGGTGTTGAAGGAGGCAAAGGAATTGAAGGTCTGAATTACGAGGATTTGTGCATTCAGCCAGATGTGGAACTGCTGGATGGTTACAAACCTCCCAAGTTCAAAATGTTTGATGGAACGGGTGATCCAAAGGTTCATTTGAGAACTTACTGCGACAAGCTCGTAGGGGTTGGAAAGGACAAAAAGATTCACATGAAGCTATTCATGAGAAGACTCACTGGAGATGCCCTATCTTGGTACATAAGTCAAAATCCCAAGAAATGGGCTAATTGGGTAAGCATGGCATCGGATTTCATGGATAGAGTCAAATTCAACACGGAAAATGCACCAGACGTCTTCTATATCTAGAATCTCAAGAAGAATCCCACTGAGACTTTCCGCGAGTATGCTACTCGATGGAGGTCAGAAGCAGCGAAGGTCAGGACGACATTAGATGAAGAGCAAATGAACAAGTTCTTTGTCAGAGCTCAGGATCCACAATATTACAAAAGGTTAATGGTAATAGAGAATCACAAGTTCTCTGATATCATCAAGATCAGAGAAAGAATCTAGGAAGGTATCAAAAGTGGAATGGTGACAAATTTCGAGGCACTGCAGGCCACGAATAAAACACTACAATCAGGTGGCATATCAAAAAAGAAAGAAGTGGGAACAATAATGGTTGCCTAAGGTCCGAAATCTCCATTTGTGTACCAAACACCTCCACCCACATACCAACCTTCACCTCCCAGATATCCTCAACCCGCTACCGCCTACCACACCTATAATACCCAACCAACCTATTATCATTCACCTCCAGCTCGTCCAACTTACTAAAAACCCAGGCCTAATTTTGATCGCAAACCACCCAGACAATACACCCCTATTGTTGAACCCATCGACCAACTGTATGAAAGATTAAAAGCTGCTGGATATGTCACCCCTATTCCTGCCGTGGCTATGGAAAACTCGTCACAATGGGTCAACCCAAACAAGACGTGTGCATACCATTCCGGTATGAAGGGACATACTATTGATGAATGTCGTACCCTGGAAGATAAGATTCAAACACTGATTGATACCAAGGTCATACAGGCAAAAAAAACCACACCCAATTTCCGAAATAACCCCCTCCCAGATCATAGGGGTGAAGGAGTCAATGTAATAGAAATTGATGAAGAATGGGATCCCGAGGGATCAATCGGACTTAGGTGATGATCCTAAGAAGCCGGCAGTCACGCTCAATCCCATTGTGGTACATGTACAGCTGCCATTCAAAGTTGAGGTAGCCGCACCGGCTCCCTTTGAAGTAGAAGTGACACCACCTGCAGCTACATCTGCTCCATTTGAGGTAGAAGTACCCACACCTTTCACTGTGACTGTGACATCTACACCACCTTTCAGTTCCAACGTTGTACCTTGGGATTATGTTGTCGAAGCTAGGAGAAAAGGGAAAGAAAAGACGGAAGAGTCCGGCGCTGCACAAGGAATGACCAGAATAGGAAGAATTTACACACCTGAGCATCTAGGAGAGACCAGTAAGCAAACTTCTAACAAACAAATCATCATTGAAACTGGTCCGGATGACCTTTGGAGGAAAGTACAAGCAAGGGAGTATTCTGTTGTTGATCACCTGAATAAGACTCCCGCCCACATATCCATCTTGTCGTTGCTGCAAAATTCTAAAGCACACGGGAATGCTCTGATAAAGGTACTGAATGAAGCATAAGTGCCCAACAATATTACTAGCGGAGAAACGACCAATATGGTGGGACAAGTGTTAGAAAGCCATAAGATCACCTTCCATGAAGACTAATTGCCACCTAAAGGATTAAGACACAACAGGGCACTGCACATCACAATGCAATGTGAAGATAAGTTCATTGCCAGAGTTCTAATAGACAGGGGGTCCAGCCTCAACATCTGTCCCCTGACAAATCTGAAGAGGTTGGGCAAGGGCCTACATGAAATAGGAGCAAGATCTATGAATGTGAAAGCATTCGATGGGTCACAAAGAGACACGATTGGAGAAACCAACCTATGCTTGCAAATGGATCCTACCTGGTTCGATGTTGAATTCCAGGTACTAGACATATCCGCCTCCCACAATCTACTGCTGGGACGGCCTTGGATACATGCCGCTGGAGCTGTCGCATATACTTTGCACCAAGCGGTAAAATTTGAATAGAACCATCAAGAAGTGATCATCCATGGAGATGGGATCAACCCCATTTACACCAGTCAGATTGTTCCAGTGGTAGAAAACAAAAGGAAGTTAGGTGGTCACCACCATGGCATGGTCTCTTGAAAAACCCGTGCCGCACCTGAATCAGACCTTCCAGCAGGCTAATACAATATGGAGATCAGAAGAAGAAGAAGCCTTGGCAGCATTGACGAATTTGTTCTTGGAAGACGATGATATGGATTGTTGTGGAGGAGGAGGAAGAAGGCCTCACTATCCAAACAGTGGAGAAGGGAGCATCTCTCAAGAATTGGACCGCGAAACCATCAAGGGACCGACGAGTCTCAGGGTAGCAAGGCTGATAGCATTGTTTACCTTTGAAAATGATTTCCTCTTTGGCATTTTGTTTTAAATAATATTTTCAGTGTTCCGTTTCGAAAAATATTATTTGAAATCATTTTGTTTAACATTTTAAATGCCTTGATGTTTTATTATTACTATTTTTTCTTTCATATCTTTATCCCTACAACATTACTATTTCTTACCTTGATGAACCAACGACTGTGACATCTAATGAGACAATGCAACAGAAGTATAGTGACTCGGAAGAAATATAAGATGAGGACGTAATACCTGAGGAAATTGTCAGAGAAGTGGAGAACTTTGAGAATAAGCCCAAGTCCAACATGGACGAGACTGAGATAGTCAACTTGGGAGATTCCGAAACCGTCAGAGAAAGAAGAATACACTCGGTTCCTGAAATAATATGAGGATATCTTTGCATGGTCATACGACGATATGACAAGGTTGAGCACATCCATAATGGCTCAGAAGTTACCTACAAATCCAATGTGTCCGCCAGTGAAGCAAAAACTCAGGAAATTCAAGCCAGACATGAGCCTGAAAATCAAGGAGGAAGTCACTAAGCAGATCAAAGCCAAGGTCCTCAGATTAGTTGAGTACCCAACTTGGTTGGCCAATATTGTACCAATTCCAAAGAAAGATGGGAAAGTTATAGTTTGTGTTGATTATCGGGATCTAAACATAGCAAGTCCCAAGGATGATTTCCCGCTACCAAACATACACATTCTGATCGACAATTGCGCCAAGCATGAACTCCAGTCCTTTGTAAATTGCTTCGCGGATTACCATCAGATCTGGATGGATGAAGAAGACGCTGAGAAAACATCCTTCATTACACCGTGTGGAGTGTACTGCTACAAAATGATGCCATTTAGTCTAAATAATGTTGGGTCCACCTACATGAGGGCTATGACAACGATATTCCATGATATGATACATAAATAAATAGAGGTATATGTTGACAACGTCATCATCAAATCCAAGATGGCTACAGATCACATAGCAGATTTGAGGAAATTCTTTGACCGACTACGGAAGTACAATCTAAAGTTAAATCCCGCAAAGTGTGCATTCGGGGTTCCTACCGAAAAATTATTGGGATTCATTGTCTGTCGCCGAGGAATAGAGTTGGACCCGTTAAAGGTTAAATCCATCCAGGAATTACCACCACCAAAAATCAAGAAGGATGTGATGAGTTTCTTGGGACGCCTCAACTACATCAGTTGTTTCACAGCACAGTCCTTAGTAATACGTGAGCCAATTTTCAAAATGCTGAAGAAGGACGCTGAAACCAGTTGGACCGAGGATTGTCAAAAAGCTTTTGACAAAATCAAGGAATACTTGTCCACACCACCCGCCTTAGTTTTTCCATAGCCTGGTAGACCACTACTACTCTACCTTGCAGTGTTAGATGGGGCTTTCGGTTGTGTTCTAGGATAGCATGACGAGACATGGAGAAAGGAACATGTCATCTATTACTTGAATAAGAAGTTCACTCCTTATGAAGCACTGTACTCTATGCTAGAACGCACTTGGTGCTCTCTAACATGGATAGCTCAGAAGCTAACTACTTTTGTGCCTATACTAACGATCTCATATCAAGGATGGATCCCTTTAAGTACATTTTTCAGAAACCCATGCCTGCTGGGAAGCTGGCCAAGTGGAAAATCTTGAGTTTGACATTATCTATGTAACTCAGAAAGCAGTAAAGGGACAAGCATTAGCAGATCATCTTGCCGAAAATCCTGTAGGAGGAGAATACGAACCCCTAAAAACGTATTTTCCTGATGAGGAGGTATCATTCGTAGGGAATATATTGCTGAAGCCTACGATGGTTAGATGATGTTTTTCGACGGAGCTGCAAATTTTAAAGGAGTGGGTATTGGAGTCGTCTTGGTATCAGAAACCGGTCAGCATTATCCGGTGTATGCAAAACTCAAATTCCCATGCACTAACAATATGGCAGAATATGAAGCCTACATATTAGGGCTCAACCGAGCTGTTGATATGAATATTCAGGAACTGCTGGTAATCGGCGATTCAGAGCTGCTGGTACACCAGGTACAAGAAGAATGGGCTACCAAGAATTCCAAAATACTGCCATATCTGCATCATGTACAAGAAATGAAGAAGAGGTTCACAAAGATAGAATTTCGGCATGTCCCCAGAATTCAGAATGAATTCGCGGACGCATTGGCCACCCTGTCATCAATGATACAACATCCAGACAAGAATTTCATCGATCCCATTCCGGTGAGGATCCATAATCATCTGGCATACTGTGCTAATGTTGAAGAAGAAACGGACAGAAAGCCCTGGTTCCACGACATCAAAGAATATTTGACAAAAGGAGAATACCTGGATTGTGCGAACGATACTCAGAAACGCACCCTTAGGAGATTGTCCAATCACTTCTTCCAAAGCAGAGGAACCCTATACATGAGAACTCTCGATCTAGGACTATTAAGGTGTGCTGACGCAAAAGAGGCTTCCAAATTGCTCGAGAAAATACATGTCGGAACCTGCGGCCCATAGATGAACGACTTTATCTTGTCCAAGAAGATACTCAAGGCCGGATACTTTTGGATGAACATGGAAACAGACTGCATACGGTACATTAAGATATGCTACCAATGCTAGATACATGCAGACACAATACGGGTGCTGCCAAACGAGCTTAATGCAACAAGCTCACCTTGGCCTTTTGTTGCCTGGGGAATGGATGTCAACAAACCAATTGAGCCCACTGCTTCAAACGGGCACTGGTTCATTTTAGTGTCCATTGACTACTTCACCAAATGGGTTGAAGCTGCATCTTACAAAGTGGTAACCAAGAAAGTCATCGCAAATTTTGTCAGAGACCGGATTGTTTGTCAATTTAGGGTTCCAGATTCCATCATCACTGACAATGCCGCCAATCTCAACAGTGATCTAATGAAAGCCATGTGTGAAAATTTCAAAATCAAGCACAAGAATTCCATAGCATACATGCCTCAAATGAATGAAGTCGTAGAGGCTGCCAACAAAAACATCAAGAAGATACTAAGGAAAATGGTAGAGAATCACAAACAATGGCACGAGAAATTACCATTCGCCTTACTGGGATACTGTACCACAGTCTTCAGATCAACCAGGGAAACTCCCTATATGCTAGTTTATGATACCGAAGCTGTCATTCCCGCCGAGGTAGACATTCCTTCTTTAAGAATCATACAAGAAGCCGAACATAGCAATGCAGAATGGATAAGGAACTGATATGAACAATTAACTCTCATATACGGAAAGAGGATGAATGCAGTGTGTCACGGCCAGCTCTATCAGAATAGAATGTCCAGGGCTTTCAATAAAAGGGTCAAATCAAGACAGTTCACGTCGGGGTAGATGTTACTGAAACGGATCTTTCCAAATCAAGATGAAGCCAGAGGTAAATTCTCCCCCAACTGGAAAGGTCCTTACATGGTTCACATAGTATTTACAGGAGGAGCGCTCATACTCGCAAAAATGGACGGAGAAATCTGTCCAAAGCCTATCAATTCAGATGCAGTCAAAAGATACTATGTGTAAACCATTTATGCTTCTTCATATGATGTAAATTGAACTACGCTCGACCTGATTCCCATTTAAGAGGGGATACGTAGGCAGCCTTGTGGGTTCGGTCAAAATTCAATAAAATTTCCATTTTCCCCACAATCAGAAACTAGCAGAATTTTGAGGGGGACCCTCAAAATTCTGAAGCAAGTTCAGCCAACCGCAGCATATGGAGCAGTCAGAAGGGTCATCTAGTTAACTGGGGCAGAATTTTGAGGAGGACCCTCAAAATTCTACGGCAGCGGAAGTCGAAATGTCTCTAATAATGTCACAGTTACTGGTTCATCTAACTAACTTCTAAACTACATACTACTATGTCTTTGAAAATTATACACACATGCTTTTGAAAAAGAAACTTTGCTTTAGCCAAATGCTACCCTAATAGCTTGAACAAGATTTTCAGACATAGCAGAGCAAATCGAGCAAGCAAAGGCACGAACCAACCTCCCCCTGCAAAAACTCACAAATTTTCTTTGGATGCAGGAATATATCATCCTGATAAACTCCATCGCAACGACACAATCGCTATGCATGAAACACATTGTCAGCTAAGAATACTTCGCCCTTACTCCTCTCTTTGCACGAGACTAAACTTTGTCTCATCCTTGCATGAGGCTAAGCCATGCCTCTCTATTTGCATAAGGCTAAGCACTGCCTTCTCTCGGCATGAGACTAAGATTTATCTCAATCCTTGCATGAGGCTAAGCCTTGCCTCCCTATTTGCATAAGGCTAAGCATTGCCTTCTCTCCGCATGAGACTAAGCTCTGTCTCAATCCTTGTATGAGGCTAAGCCCTGCCTCCCTATTTGCATAAGGCTAAGCACTGCCTTCTCACTTGCATGAGGCTAAGCCCTGCCTCCCTATTTGCACAAGGCTAAGCATTGCCTTCTCTTCACATGAGACTAAGCCTTGTCTCAAATCACCTGCATGAGGCTAAGCTCTACCTTCTCTTTGCATGGGACTAAGCACTGTCCCAAACCTTGCATGAGGCTAAGCCCTACCTTCCCACTTGCATAAGGTCAAGCCCTTCCTTCCCTTTGCATGGGACTAAGCACTGTCCCGAATCTCACACAAGACTAAGAATTGTCTCTCTTGCATTGTTCTCTTCTCTCAGGCTAAGTTATGCCCTCAATTTCACACAAGACTAAGCCTTGTTTTGTTGCCTCTAGCATCATGCCTCTGCACCTCATGGGCCGAAATATAGCCAACTTATCCGAAGGCGTCATATTCTGAAGGCACCATCCTCATAGCCGGAAGACATCATGCCATGGCCTGAGGATCTCTCAAACTTGCACATCATTATTCAAAGGCGTCATGGTTCGGAGGCACCATTGTCATGGCCTGAGAACATCATTTCATGGCCTATGAATTCCTTACCGCACAATTCATGTCCCGGGACATCATGGTCTAAGGACGTCATCCTCAACCGTCCAAAGAGAGTTTTCATGGTCTGAAGGGAATTTGCATCATGTCTAAATTGACGCAAATTTATACGTATACGCTTGCAGTACATCTTTTGAATTGCAGGAGGCCAAGTGAGTAATTGTTATCCCAACAGGAGTTATCCCACTCCAGTTCCTTCAAATTATTTCAAATCTGACCGCTCACCACAACCATTTCATCATATTCGAAACCTTTTGTCCGTCCTTGTGACAACTTTGTCGGTTTATTCCACCGGTGGATCCAAAACTACACATGACCTGATTCCTATAAAACCAGGGATATGTAGGCAGCTCGGAAACCAGAGTGCGGCCTATATCTCTCAAATCACTCTATTTGGTCAAAATCGACCATCATATCTTTACCCGAAAACTCTTTCATCATTACCGGGTAAAGAGGCGCAACTGTTGATACCCAAGTTTTTCCATATATATTTCAAAAAATACATATATACTTTCAAAATAGTGCATGAGCATCAACTAGTATTTTTCCATAATTTTCTGTAATTTTAAAGGACTTTTAATTAATTTATTCCAATATTTTATTATCTAAATAATTACTAATTGCGTCACAAATGATTTTATAATAATTTTATTACTTAATTTTTATAATTTATATTTATATTAAGCTTTAGTCATTTTATACATAATTATATTACATCTTTAGGTTATAATTGCAATAACATTGCAATAATAGCCCATGCATGCATAATTACTTTATTTACACTGAAAATGAATTTTATATTTTATAATATTAAGTAATTATTTTAAATCATTTTCATATACAAATAGTATTTTTATCATAATTATTTTTTATAAATTATTTTATTAATTTAAGTGGGTATTTAAAACATAGCCCTTTTAATTAAATTTTCGGACCTCCCAGCTCAATACTAACTAGCCCAACTATCCTAATCCATAACCCAATACCCAATACCCAAACCCAACTAGCCATACCCATACCCATCTGATTAACCCGCCCCACCGAAATATCCAATCCTGGCCATTGATCTCAGAAGATCAACGGCCCTAAACCTTCAACCCCTTTTTAATATACCAAACCCCAAAGCCTACCTCATTTTTTACAACCTGTCCGTCTTTGGATCCTCTACTCTCCTCTCTTCTCTCTCACCCCCCTCAAACCCTAGACCCCCCGTAACACATTCCCTCTTGATTCATAGGATTTTCTTTCGATTTCATGCCTTATTTGGCTTCATCTCTTTACTGGTTATACGATTTTTATGTTACTTGATGTGAATCTCAAGAGACTCGAACTAAATCTGGTTCAAAGTCTCGCATATCTCGCATATTTCGTCTATGTTCACTCCGATACATGTGAGTACGAATCTTTTCATAATTTAGGGTTTCAAATCTCTGGTTCAAACCAGATTTGGTTCATTTCTGTTTATTTTTTCTACGACCCTGGCTATTTTCTTGATAAATCTATTTAGATCTTTTAGGATTTGGTGTTTGTTTTGGTATTTCCTCTTTAAAATCTCGATATTTCCGCTTCTTATAGCTTTATTATTTTTGTGACCGATTTTTACCCTAAAACTAGGGTTCCAACAGATATTTTGCAAACAAATTATTTTAATGTTTAAATGTTTCGTCTCTGGTTTGCTTATTTATTGTTTGACTGATTTTTACTTGATTTAATTAGTTCCATCTATATGTCTTTATATTTCTTAGTGTTTTGATTATTTGACTATTTATTCTACTGTTTTTGCCCGTTTACCTTTAACTCTTTCAATTAAGTGTTAATTGATTTTACTTACCTAAATTGGGGTTTGAAATCAGCTATCCTTTAGTACCAGTATTTCCTTATTAAGATTTTACTTGTTCTTACCTTATTTATGTGATTAATTACTCGTACTACTTTTCTTAACTCCCTTACTAGCTTGATTTTGTGTCCTGATTAATGGAGCTGACTGCTAATTGATTTCTGGACTTATCTCTTACCTTATTTAGCCTAGTACTTAACTACTGATTGATTCTATATATTAGGCTTTCCTTAAATTAAGTGGTACTTTTCTCGATTCGGTCTTGTTAATTGATTCATGCTGACCTTAATTGATTGTTTATTGATTTTCATGCCTTATTTGTGTATGACTGGTTCTTACCTTATTAGTTTGCTTCATTGTGTGCTATTTAAACCCCTTCCTTGTTATGATTTTAACCATGCTTTACAACCCCTTGAGAAATAACTTTTCAACCGAACAACTTTACTATTCCCGAACTCTCTATTCTCACAAAACTTAAGCTCCCTCTTTACTCTCTTGTTCTGATTTCTGCTTATTTGACCGGCTGAAAGCCAAGGCCAAATTCTCTGGATTCTAAATGCTATTGCATTTTTTTTTGCTCTCTTCTCAACTGGTATGCCTTAACTCCTACTATTCTGTTCTTCATGCTTTATTTGATTAATCTATCTAAATCTTCAACATGATTATGCTTGCTATGTGACCACATGATCCCACTTTGTGATATTGTAAAACTAAGTTATTTCAATAATATGAGGTCTTTCCTGAGTCATTTTTAGGTCTTTTGTTCTGAACTTTGTGAGATACTGCAAGCATGTAACTAGATATACTTTATGGCTGAATTCATATATCTTGTCTATTTAGTTCAAGTGTTCTTTCTTTTGTGATTGCTTCAAATAATAGTATGAATATCTAGTCTAAACAAATGCCAATCTGCTTGAACTATGTGCTGAACATGGATTCTGTTTATTTCTTGGTCCAGTTCTGTTTGCAACCCTGTAATCTGAATCTGTTTGCTTCTGAAAATTAAGCTATTTTTAAAACCTGCCCCCTCACTTTACCCTTTATGCCATGGTTTTTCAAACTCCTGCTCTTAGTTATTTAGATTCCTACCATCCCCAATGTGAGCACTGCCTAGGGTCCTTGGGACTCCTCCGAACTCTGACACATTGGGGCTGGTCTTCCAATATTTTTATGAACTATTTTTCTGAGTGTGGTTCTTGTGTGAGCATTGTCCGGGGTCCCTGAGGCCCTTGGGAACTTTGACACACTATAAACCTAATTTTATGTGCCATGGATGGACCACTATTATGCTCCAGAGTTGCTATGTTTGAAGGCTTGGTTCTCAGGTTTATATTGGGCTTATGAAGGCTCCCTATAGTGTAATAGATATTGTTATGTAATTCATTTGATATTCTGGGTTGTAATAATTTCTGTAATAACAGATTTGGGGTTAATTAGTGAAAGATGGGGGGGTTCCTTTATCTTTGTTAAACTTGGAGAGAAATCCTGCCTATAGGTTTAATTATGTTAATCAAATCATGTGAGTGATATTACTTTTCTAGATATCCTGCCTATAGGATTTTCTGATTGTTTAGTTCTGTATTTTTACGCTTGCATATTAGAGATCCTGTTTATAGACCTCTTGCATTAGAAATCCTGTTCATAGGATCCACACATATTTTTAACTCAACGTGCATTAGTGACCATGTCTATAGGATTCTGTTTGAAATAATAACCTTTCCTTGGCAATCTACTGAAAATTCTACCCACATATAGTTGTAGATATCATGCCTATAGGGCGAAATCAATCTCAAACCTAGAAAACATGCCTATAGGATTTAAAATTAATAGATATCATGTCTATAGGAGTTTAACCAATTCTGCAATTAGAAAGCATGCCTATAGGATCTAAAAGGGATAAAAACCTGTCTTTATGAGTTAAAATTAGTAGTTCACCTAGAAACCATGTTATAGGTCTATAATTAACAAACTCGTAGAAACCATGCCTATAGGGTTCTGTTAATCAGTTCTGAGTTTGACCAATTCTGATTATCACTTAGGCAAATCTGTAGGGGTTGCTAATGATTCTGGGGGCCTAAAATTGTGATATCTTGCTGCCTGGGAGTGCCCAGATTCATGCTTAATAAAATCAGTAGGCAAACTAATAGGTCTCGATGCTCGCCTTAATAAACTGTTTTTTACGTTTTGTTTCTTCTCATATAGATATCCTGCCTATAGGACTCTAAAATTAACAAAGTTTTGCTGATTCAATTGCGTGCATTTGTTGTTTATGTGTGGAGGTCAATGTGAGCCCTTATTTGTTTCCTTACATGAAAGTCCTACTTGTATTTTATTTGTCGACTAGCTTTCTCATTTTTAAATAACATAGGTCAGTCTAGAACTATCCTAAATAGAGGTCCTAATACCTCCAAGGCCATAGGTAAGGGACGTGTAGTGCACGCATAAGGAACGAGTTAGAAGCTATTAGAACGTTTAGGTAACAACTGAAAGATAGTAATTAGGTAGTAAAGGAGATGATGACCCGTGCGCTAATACTATGAGTAAGACCCCAACTTGGGGAAGTTACAAAGTATTGCATGGAATGATCCTATAGGCTAAAAAATCTAGGCCCCCTTAATCCTGTTTAAAAAAATTTGTATTTGTCCAAATTGTTTTACTTTCCTTTTAGACTAATTCGCCTAATTAAGTTCGGAAAGGACTCACTGTTGTGGACCTCGAGGGGTGCCTAAAACCTTCCCCTCGAGGTAATTTGAGCCCTTACCCGATCTCTAGTGATGCAAATTGGTAATATTAGTTATCTGCTCTAGGTGTCCCAACGCACCTCAATAAGTTAGGTGGCGACTCTTCCAATCCCTTACTCAATCCCAAAAAGAAGGAGTTGTCCCAAAAATGTTGAAATTCGATTTTGCGAGAAAAAGGGGGCGCGATAGCCGAGGATCAGCCCCATGTTATATCAGACCGAGACGTGAAGGTGCAGTACCAAGATCAGGATTCAAAGCACTGATCAAAATCGAGACCAATAAGGATCAAGACCAATAAGGATCGAGACCAAACGGGATAGGCATCGAGCAAGACGAAGATAGCCTGCTAATGAAAAGACGAGATATCCGCGACCGTTCAAGATCGTGGCGGAAATCTCGGCACGTATCAAATCAAGAACAGTTATTCAGCCAATCATGAAATTTCCTTTCGTATTTAGAATTGTACCATAAGTAGAATTACTCTACTATATAAAGAGGGATCCTAATTATTTGTAACCATCTAATTCTCGCATAACAGAGCAATACAAGTATCATGACCCAATTTAGGATCATGATCGATACTTAGGAGCAATTACCCCCAAATAAGCCTCATCGGTATTTTACAGAAAATCGGGCGGAGTTTCCCCTATTTTTGGACTATCCCAAATTTTTACATGTCTCAAATCAGCAACCAAACATCCTATAGCAATTCAAAATACAATGACTTTATCAATTAACCAAAATAAATATCTACTATTAACAGTCCACCCACTAACAACTAGAATTTACTACTTTATCTCCAACTTCGATAAGAATGAGCGATTCAACACAAGTCTATCATTACAAAGAATACTCAAGATACTAAAAGAATGACCATGGAGAGACTCTAATAGTTCAAAGAAAAGACCATAACAATAATTAAAATTTCCACCCACGCGAACAAGTGCGAGGCTCACCAAGAACTATCAACCTGTGCACTCTAACTAACGAAATCCTCGCCCGCGTCAACTGCTGTATCTGTAAAAATTTAGCGGGAGATGAGTCGCTAGCTCAGTGAGTAATAACACTTAACCACAACCATTTTTTATTGGGGACAAGTCAGAAACATGCTAGTATCTCAAATAGAAAATAACATAAAAATGCCCTTTCAGAAACAATAAATAATTTCCAGTCTCCTCATACTTCTTTTGTGGTATAATACAATTAACAATTCAGTACTAAGCTCGATAACCACTGTATAATATCAATATTCACATTTGGGAGGTTTCAATGAATGGATCATGTCATCGGTATAACTGTGGACTTCTTCGGAAGAATTCAAATATAATGGTAGTCCCTACTCGAGGGAAATCGGTAACGGTATGCTAGTTCTACCTTCCTACTAGCGAGGGATGTAACGGTATCGGTAATTACAAGGTGCACCAGGTCTAACGAACCCGCCGTTAGCTACGGGATCCTTCAAAGTCTACTCCCATTTATACTTGTCTCTGTATCCGTATATACTCATACGAAAATATACTAAAACAATGTAGGGCATTTCTGTTCTTATAAAATCATGTAATTCCATTTCGATAACAGTAAATTCAAGTAACGGTAAAATATATCTAGTGACAACAACAATATTTAAAACAACGATAATCATCTCAAATAACTATTTTGGTATCATGTCAAGTAAAAGACTTGTCCCACATGAAACTCAAAATAATCGGTAACATATTCATATCAAAAATCATGTGTAAATCATGCAAGTTATGAAAACAACAATTTTGATAAGATTACTACTCACAGTACTCGTGTCGAAATACCAAACGTGCCACCTCGACCGGTCCATAAGACTCATTCAACTACCTATATTATCATAAAAACGGTCTATATATCAGCTTCGCTAACAATCAACATAACTGGTCCAATCCTGACACATCTAGTTAGTTCCTTCTTCTTTCCTTTTTTTGTTCCTCTAAAACATAGCTACTGATTCTCTGTAAATAAGTTTAGTAAAACTAAAATAAAAAGGAAGTTATATCATATTTTTTGTTTGATCTTATACTTGGATTTTTACTAATATACGTAGAGGCATAAAATGAAATTGATTTGTTGGATAAAGTAGCTAACGATGCTCTTGTCCTTACTTGGTGCTTCACAAGCACTCCTGATCTCCTTATATAATCTTTATTCATCCAATAGAAAATTCATAACTGTGTTATCTACAAAAACACATTAAATTCCTTTTCCTTGTTTCTATCCTTAGTAAAATAATAACTAGTAATAGGTTAAGTATTGGGTTAAGGAAAGGAATTTCAAGGAAACCCACCGACGAAGTAGAAATTTCATATTACCTTTGTTCTTTAACATATAAGGTAACTCAAGAATGGCTTTGTGGATTTCTCAAATCTACGGTCACTGTAATTGGTTTCAAGTTGTGAGAAACTACTGTCTTCTATGTTTGCTCTTCTCCCGTCTCACCTTTCTCTCTCAAATATTTTTTTATGTTGTTTAGCTTGCGCTGAAGCTCTATTGCTTCATCCCCAATCCCTAATCCTTTAAAAAGTTTGGGGCATATGTTGGTTTTAGGCTTCAGCCCTTTTGTTTTAAATCCTTACCTTTTTTTTGTTGTTTATTAAGTTAGTACTTCCTTTTTTTATTATTATTATTATTATTATTATTTTGGCTAATGACTAATACACCCTTATTAAAATATAGGATATTACATCCTCCCCTCTTTATGAAATTCGGTCCCCGAATTTAACTCAAGTACGTACCTGTAGACTGGAATAAATGGGGATACTTCGATTGTATATCTTTTTCTACTTCCCATGTAGCTTCTTCAACAATATGGTTTCTCCATAAAACTTCTATAAAATAATTTCTTTTGACCGTAACTCCCTTACTTGTTGTCAACAATAGCTACCAGATCTTCCTAGGAGGATACTTCCCATTTAACTTTATAATCAATGCTTCAAGTACATGAGAGGAGTCTGATATACATTTTCTTAGCATAGAACATGAAACGCTTGATTATTAAAAGACAATACATGAGGAAGTGCCAAGGATGCGCCACAACTCACACATGGTCAAGTATCTCGTATGACCCTATGACCTCGGGCTAAACTTAACTCTTTTTCTGAATTACATTACGTCTTTCATAAGGTATAGTCGTAAGGATACTGTGTTTCCCAATTGTGAAAACTAAGTTCCTTCTCCTCGTATCCTTATAAGACTTTTGTCTATTATGAGCTGCGAACAATCTCTGTCTGATTATTAGACTGAAAGCTATTGTGGTAGGCAAATTCAGTTAAAGGTATATATAAGCATACAAATCACCTCAATACTTGAAATTCTAGCTCTCAATATATCTTTTAAGATATGTATAGCACGTTCGGACTGCTCGCCTGTCTGTTGATGAAATTCGTTACTAAAATCTACTCGTGTACTAAATGCTTCTTAGAAGGACTTTCAAAACCGTACAGTAAATTGTGATATTCTAGTAGAAATGGTGGAAAATAAACCCCATAGAGTTTGACGAATTTCCATCCATGTATATTGGTGAATATTTATCCTTAGCATGAGAAGTTTTGACTAGCAAAAGTATACCTACTATGGAAGCCAATATTTTCCACATATAATTATAAGCTCTAATTATTTGAGGTACTTTTGTCATAAAATTCCCTTTGATTCTATAACATTTTCACTTTGAAATCTCTAGTTATTGTAGTGGGTACGCGAGTCACAAATGTTGACATGCTAATAAATCAAACAGTTAGAAACGAGGTTAATGAAACCTTTCTTCTTTCTTTTCTCACATATACAATTTTTGTTCTAATCATAGTATATCTTACTAGACCTCGGATATACAGTATATCTAGAATTGTTTGCTCCTCAAGAATAATCTATTTAACACATATACTTCTAGTACACATAACTGATTATCTAGTCGAAGAATACAATTTCTCTCAATAGTCCTATTCTTTCTTTTACTAGCTAGGACCTCATCTTTATATTGAGTAGCCTTTAGGTGCTATGCTAGTGAAAACTTGGCTCTAACACAAGCCATCAATGTCTGTGATTTCCCACACTAAATCTGATACATGTACCTTCTAGTCTCTATATATCTTTAGTCAAAGGTCCTCTTCACGGAATTATATGTGCCAAACTGCTATAGATTTTCCTGCTTAATGCATCATCCAAAATTTAAGCCTTTTCATGCTGAGTCCTTGGGTAATTCCATCCACCAACGTTGCTGAAGAATCAAATATCCTTACTGGAAAATATAATTTAAGCTCTTGTGATCGGTATAAATCTCCAAAGCTTCTCCATATAACTAAGGCCTCCAAATCTTTATAGGAAACCTGATGGAGCCAACTCCAAATTACGAGTAGGATAGCTTTGCTCTTGCTTATTTAATTGTCTCGACGTATAGTCTATAACATGACCATATAACATTAGACACATCTTAATCCCACCCTCGTAGCATCATAATATGTTGGTAACATATTTTGAGTTTCTGAAAGTTCTGCTAATACTCCTCTATCTATTGGATCTTTGTATATTTACGAGTTAACATGGTTAATAGTACATCTATTCTGAAAAGCTTCCACAACGTGCATGCAGTAGCCCACTAAACCCAAGAAACTAGAAATCTATGTAGGAGCAGTAGGTCTTGGCTATCCGGAATAGCGTCTATATTTTTAACAGCTACTATATTCGCATCCTTAAATACAAAATGCTCGAGGAATGCTACTGAGTCTAGCCGAAATTCATGTTCGGAGAATTTAACATAAAGCCAATCTTGCCGTTCAGTAGTAATCTTCGAATGATCTTTGTGTTTTTTCTTTCCTCGACTATGAGAACATACCCGAATATCATCCATAAACACCATAAGAATTCTGCCCAAAACTACCTGAACATCCTATTTATCAATTCCATGAATGCATGTTGAGCTATGGTTAATTTGAAAAGCGTCACAAGTAACTCACTGTCATCATCAAGTCTTGAAGATTGTCTTAGGAATGTCAACCTCTGTAATTATAAGAAGATAACAACCAACCCGAGATTGATCTATGAAAAGTGGACAGCTCCCCGTAATGGTCCAAATATTTCATCGATATGAGACAATGAATATTTATTATATGTGTCTACCTTGTTAAGAGTCTGTTGATGCGTGGCTAGAATCCATAGTTTTAAGCATTATGTACCTCACATTTTATGTGTTTTTGTGATAAAAATACACGTCATATGTGCATAATGGAGTCTATTTCATGTGTAGGTGAATTGGAGATGGAACCCGGGCTAAATGGGTGCATAAACGTCAAAAATACGCTCAAGAGTCGAAAAGGAGTGACCTGGGCCATAGCCGGGCGTTTTGGCCCTAATGCCTGGCCTGCCCAGGCGTTAGTGAGGCGTTTGAGCCCAAACTCCAGGCTTGCCCGGGCGTTAATGGGGCGTTAGAGCCTAAACGCAGGCCTACCCAGGCTATAGCTGCGCGTTTGGGGCTTAATGCCTGGGGTCCCTGGTCCGGTCAATTCCGAGTTTTGAAGGTTTTAAGTGTTTTCCGGTTTGAATAGAAGTCTCCTACACGTTTAGGGCTTATCCCAAACATATAAATAGAGCCAAAAACACAACTTTGAGGGGAGATGCCATTTTTTGAGAGAAGATACACACAGGATCATTGAGGAAGCAAAGGATTATTAGTTTTCTTCATCTTATTCTAGTATTTTCCATTTATGCAACACTTATGCAATTGTTTGATTCTAGCATGAGTGGCTAAACACCCATTGTTCTGGGGTTGTTGTTTAGCCATGAATATTGTTATTCGATATTAACTTAACCTTGATTATAGTTCACTCAATATACGGTTGTTTCTTCAATTCTGTGTTTAATTGCTTAATTGTCTGGCCAACAGTTAGGTTCTATATACTATCTATGTTATGCTTAGGAAAGCCGTATATAGATTAGAGAAGAATTGAAGAGGATCTTAACCCTTCAGGGGAGCGGATTTTTGGTTAGGATAGGAATATACCTAGGCACCGTGCTTAATCAAACATCGTAATCTTATTGCGTTCTAGTAGATTAATTTCATAGGAATATAGGCGTTAATCTATTGAGAATAGGCGAGTAGTACTTTGGGAGAAGGCTATGAGAGCAACTATCGATTAATTAGAAACCATGAGTGAATTATATAAAGGGGAGAGTTAATTAGAATGCAATACGAGTGGTGAATGGATCACAACCCCGGAATATTTGTCTCTATTGAACACACACAACAATATTCTTGTCACATGATAATTAGTTAGTTCATAGAATCGTAGTATACATTAGTTACATTCCTGGATTTTATTTTGGCTCGATGAAATAACAATTAGAGTGATTCAGCAAGTAGTTTACGCAAGTCCCTGTGGGTTCGACATTCGATTTAACATTATATTACTTGCTACGACCACGTATACTTGCGTGTGCGTTTGGGACCACCAAGTTTTTGGCGCCGTTGTCGGGGACTTGAATATAGACTACTTTTCAGTTACTTGCTTTAATTGTTTCTTTCATTGAGTCTAACTTCGAGTGAATGCGTAGGGTCAGAAGCCAAGATAGACTTGACGGCTTTGACCCTGAACCTGAGAGATCATTTCACAGGAGGTTGCGAGAAGCAAGAGATACAGACAATATTCAGGACTTCATCCGATTTCCTGTGAACATGGCAGAAGAACAACACATGACTGTTCAGGAGGGGGCAATGCCCAGTATTGCTAATGTCACCTCCAGCATCGTGAAGCCCAGAATCACTGGGCACTTTGAGCTGAAACAGAGCATGATCCAACTACTTCATGCAAACGGGCAGTTTTTGGGTCTTCCACACGAGGATCTACAGCAACACATTCTGTACTTCTTGGAGATTAGTGATACTTATATGACTAACGGGGTCACGCCATATTATGTGAGGATCACGCTTTTCCAATTCTCTATATTGGGCGAAGCAAAGCGATGGCTGAAGGCAGAACCAACTAATTCCATCACAGCATGGAACGATTTGGCGAGAAACTTTCTGGCAAGGTTCTTCCCTTCAGGAAAGACTGCAAAGATCAGGAGTGAGATATTCTCCTTTAGACAGAAAACGGTTGAATCGTTATATTCATCATGGGAAAGGTTCAAAGGGCTACTCAGAGACTGCCCTCATCACAATCAGACAAACGAGATGTTAGCTCACACTTTCATTGAGGGGCTCCATCCGCAAACAAAAATTGTGGTAGATGCAGCAGTTGCAGAGGTCAGGTGTTGGAGAAGAATTATGATGAAATATTTGCATTACTGAATAAATTCTCCAAAAGCAATCCAGACTGGCAAGGTGAGATGGGGAGAAATGTGGTTCAGAAGTCACCAGGGGTTCTTGAAATAGATGTTGTCTCAGCATTATCAGCTCAGATCTCTACATTTACTGACCAAGTCAATCAGATGAACATGATCATTAACAAGCAACAGGCCCAACCAGTGCAACCAGTTCAATAGATTCAGGTATTTTGTGAAGTTTGTGGAGAGGTTCACATGAGCAATCTATGCCCAGCAAATCCAGAGTCTGTATATTTTGTGGGTAATGTAAATCGAGGCCAAACAAATCAGTATGGGGACACCTACAATCCCAACTGGAGGAACCACCCAAATTTCTCTTGGGGTGGTAATCAAGGCAATCAGAATCAGTATCGGCCTCAAGCACCTCAACAACAATACAGACCACCTCAGGCTGAACAATCATCTAGCTTTGAGGAGATTATGAAGAGAATGATGAACGACCAACTTGCTTTAGATTAGAAAATAATGGTTGATCACCAGGCCCAAGCAGCAACAATGAGAAACTTGGAACGTCAATTGGGGCAACTTGCCAGTTTCCAAAATACCAGACCAGCAGGAGCTCTTCCTAGCGATACTGAGCCTAATCCTAAGGCTCAAGTCAATGCAATTACCTTGAGAAATGGAAGAATACTACAAGAATCTCCAAAAACAAAGAAAAATACAGCTCATCCTGGAGGAGAATTAGTTCCCAAGCTAGTTGAGGGGAATGAGAAAGATGATAAAGGACCCGAGCCAGTAATTGATGCAAGGCCACCACCTCCGTTTCCACAAAGACTGCAGAGGCAAAAAGATGATGCTAAGTACAAGAAATTCCTAGATATCTTGAGCCAAGTGAGTGTGAATTTGCCTTTGGTGGAAATGTTTCAAGAAGTGCCTAAGTATGCGAGGTATCTTAGAGATATTGTGGCAAATAAACGAAAAAAAGCAGAGTTCGAAACAATTGCACTCACTGAAGAGTGTAGTGCCAGAGTTCAGAGTAAACTTCCTCCTAAGTTGAAGGATCCTGGGAGTTTCGCAATTCCTTTGTCTCTTGGAAAACAAGAAGTTGGTAGAGCCCTGTGTGATTTAGGGGCTAGTATAAATTTGATGCCATATTCTTTGTTCAAGAAACTCGGATTGGGGGGTTCTTAGACCTACCACAATCACCTTATAGTTAGCAGATAGGTCGCTAATTATGCCAGAAGGAATTATTCAAGATGTGCTAGTTCGAGTGGGAAAGTTTATTCTTCCCGCTGATTTTATTGTGCTTGATTACGAGGCAGATGAGGAAGTTCCCATTATATTGGGGCGACCATTCTTAGCTACCGGTGGAGCAATTATTGATGTGAGGGGAGGGAAGTTAAAAATGAGAGTTGACGATGAAGAGGTCACTTTTAATGTGTACAAGGCACTTAAGCTCCCAAAGAATTATGAGGACTTGTGCATGATTATTGTGGTCGACGTGAAGGGGATAGAGCAGAGTCCTTATGTGAATGGCAGCGATCCAGAGGAGGTGGTGTTGCAAACTGAGGGTGTAAAGATAATTGAGAAAAGAACCAGAGATGAAAAAGGAGACCCGTTAAGAGCGTGCAAAAAGGCTAGGCTTCATGGGAGAAAGAAGAAGAGAAAGCGCCCAGCCTAAGCAGAGTAGCAGATTCGTGCCACGACGTTAAATAAGGCTCTTGTTGGGAGGCAACCCAGCCTATATATCTTTTCATTATTTTGTTAGTGTCAGTTTTATGTGTTTTTATTTTGCATAGTAGGGAAAGTCTGAGTACCCAAAATTTGAAGCTGAGGGGCATGTTTGAGCTTAAGTGTGGGGTCATCCCGACTTTAAAGATTGAGAATCATGTCCGAGCTAGACCCGAGGGGGTCTCAGGGAGTATTTCTCACCCTTGTTTTAATGTTTTTCTTTGTGATCATGCATCGAGGACTATGCATAACATAAGTGTGGGGGTGGGGAAACTACTTTCTGAGGTGTAATTGTATAAAACCATTGTTTTTTATCTGAGGTGTAATTGTATAAGACTATTGTTTTTTTAGAAAAATCACAGATTTTTTCCAACGATGGATCGGTTGGACAATTTTCTCGAGGGATAAAGTTCGATTTAAAAAAAACACCAAAAAGATTTTTTATTTTGAGTAGTTAGGTAGTATCCCTTGGTTTTTCTTTGGGCACCGAGTATTTTCCAAGGGTGTAACTTGAACCGGGTACTTTAAATTATTTTATTTTTTTAGAGTAGTCAGGAAGAAACTGAGTAACTTAGAAATACCCTATGACATGTTTGATGCCGACATATTAGGTTATGACATACATTCTGCTTTCCCTTATATTTGTTTTGACATGTGATGCCTGAGTAAAATTAAAATAGCCTAGTTTGTGACACCTTAGCTCAGTTGTTTGACTTGTATGCTACATAGTGTAATATCGGTTAATTCTCTCAAATTTGTGTGCTTGTTTGACTTGAGAGTTGAATAAAATCGTTGTGATTGAGTCATGTGCAATGTGTGAGTGAGATTTAGTGATTTTCTATGCTATCCTGTGTAGTCTAGAACTTGCCCTGTGTGTTAATCGAAGCGAAATTGTAGGTTATGCTAGTCTAGAGGATGACGTAGGTATTTTCTTGCTTGATCAAGGATGTGCTTGTCAGATAAGAATTACATTTTCGTTGCTAGCCCCTTTGATCCGTTTAGACCTTTTCTTTGGTACCCACAGTACAAGCCGTACCCCTATTTTGTTCTTAAATCGAGATTTTTGCACCTTTTTCCCCTAAGGCACTTAATCGCTAAAAGAAGTAAGGTGGGATAATGGGGATTAAATTTTGAGTGGAGCCATGGAAAGACTTGTTAGTGCACTAAAAATTGTATTCAAAAATCACTAGCCATTGAATCTTCATGTATGGAGTGTGTGTAGGAAAGAAAAAAAATGATAGTAAAAGTATGTACAAAAAGATACACACCTCCAATTTTTATTAATTTGTGCTAGTGAAAATATAGAAGTGATTAATTAAAAAAAGGGATATGTTGAATATGAATTGTGGCAAGAGAATTGGTTGAGAAGAATATGTGTTAATTTGTGAAGGTAGTGTATTAAAGTGCTTAGGAGGGTTAGTCACTATTCCTAAATATATTATACCCGTCCCTTAGCCTACATTACAACCTTAATAGTCCTAATTGATCCTAGATTTGGTTAACTCAAATTAGTGGAGATCTACACTACGGGCAAGCTTATGGTACGACCACGGGATGCATATGAATTCTTTGTGAGAGTGAGTGAATTTGTTCAATTGTGTGATGTCCTTAAATTATGTTCAAAAGCATATTTGAATGTGTGGACTAGTTATATTCACTCTTTTGTTGTTGGTGAGGGCACATGATCTTATGAACGATTGATAATGTTGCAAACTTTCTTGTTGAGTAGGTGCGTGAATTGAGAGGGTTTAGTGGTTGTAAGTTGACTCTTGAGGTTGGGTGTTGCAATTAGGTTATTGGTATTATTGATTAAATTGTTATACTTGGGCCTGTTTAAAGAAGGGAAAGAATGTGAAATTTTGTATGTTCATACTTGATTGCCGGTATCGATCATAGTTAAGGGGTAATGTGTGTGATTGAAAAGTAAAATACTCCTTGGTTAATGAAATGTGTACGTGTTGAAGGATATTGCTCGAGGACGAGCAAGAGTCTAAGTGTGGGGTGTTGATGCGTGGCTAGAATCCACAGTTTTAAGCATTATGTACCTCACATTTTATGTGCTTTTGTGATAAAAATACACGTCTATGTGCATAATGGAGTCTATTTCATGTGTAGGTGAATTGGAGATGGAAGCCGAGCTAAATGGGTGCATAAACGTCAAAAATACGCTCAAGAGTCGAAAAGGAGTGACCCGGGCCATAGCCAGGCGTTTTGTCCCTAAGCCTGGCCTGCCCAGGCATTAGTGGGGTGTTTGAGCCCAAACGTCAGGCTTGCCCAGGCGTTAGTGGGGCGTTAGAGCCCAAACGCCAGGCCTACCCAGGCTATAGCTGGGCGTTTGGGGCTTTATGTCTGGGGTCCCTGGTCCGGTCAATTTCGAGTTTTGAAGGTTTTAAGTATTTCCCGGTTTGAATAGAAGTCTCCTACACGTTTAGGATTTATCCCAAACATATAAATAGAGCCAAAAACACAACTTTGAGGGGATGAGTCGCCCCCGTCAACTGCTGTATCTGTAAAAAGTTAGCGGGGGATGAGTCGCTAGCTCAGTGAGTAATAACACTTAACCACAACCATTTTTTTATTGGGGACAAGTCAGAAAATATGCTAGTATCTCAAATAGAAAATAACATAAAAATGCCCTTTCAGAAACAAATAAATAATTTCAGTCTCCTCATACTTTTCTTGTGATATAATACAATGATGATTCAGTAATAAGCTCGATAACCACTGTATCATATCAATATTCATATTTGAGAGGTTTCAATGAACGGATCATGTAATCGGTATAACTGTGGACTTCTTCGGAAGAATTCAAATATAATGGTAGTCCCTACTCGAAGGAAATCGGTAACGGTATGCTAGTTCTATCTTCCCACTAGCGAGGGATGTAACGGTAATCGGTAATTACAAGGTGCACCAGGTCTAACGACCCCCCCATTAGCTACGGGATCCTTCAAAGTCTACTTCCATTTATACTTGTCTCTGTATCCGTATATACTCATACGAAAATATTTTAAAACAATGTAGGCCATTTCGGTTCTTATAAAATCATGTAATTTCATTTCGATAATAGTAAATTCAAGTAACAGTAAAACATATCTAGTGACAATAACAATATTTAAAACAACGGTAATCATCTCAAATAACTATTTCGGTATCATGTCAAGTAAAAGACTTGTCTCACATGCAACTCAAAATAATCGGTAACATATTCATATCAAAAATCATGTGTAAATCATGCAAGTTATGAAAACACCATTTGTGGTACGATTACTACTCACAATACTCGTGTCGAAATACCAAACGTGCCACCTCGACCGGTCCATAAGACTCATTCAACTATCTATATTATCATAAAAATGGCCTATATATCAGCTTCGCTAACAATCAACATAACTGGTCCAATCCTGACACATCTAGTTAGTTCCCTCTTCTTTCCTTTTTTTGTTCATCTAAAACATAGCTACGGATTCACCGTAAATAAGTTTAGTAGAACTAAAATAAAAAGGAAGTTATATCATATTTTATTTTGATCTTATACTTGAATTTTTTCTAATATACGTAGAGGCATAAAATAAAATTGATTTGTTGGACAAAGTAGCTAACGATGCTCTTGTCGTTACTTGGTGTTTCACAAGCACTCCTGATCTCCTTATATAATCTTTATTCATCCAATAGAAAATTCATAAATGTGTTATCTAAAAAAACACATTAAATTCCTTTTCCTTGTTTCTATCCTTAGTAAAATAATAACTAGTAATAGGTTAAGTATTGGGTTAAGGAAAGGAATTTCAAGAAAACCTACCGAGGAAGTAGAAATTTCATATTACCTTTGTTTTTTAACATAGAAGGTAACTCAAGAATGACCTTGTGAATTTCTCAAATCTACGGTCACTGTAATTGGTTTCAAGTTGTGAGAAACAACTGTCTTCTATGTTTGCTCTTCTCCCGTCTCACCTTTCTCTCTCAAATATTTTTTTATGTTGTTTAGCTTGCGTTGAAGCTCTATTGCTCCATCCCTAATCCGTAATTCTTTAAAAAGTTTGGGGCAGATGTTGGTTTTGGGCTTCGGCCCTTTTGTTTTAAATCCTTACCCTTTTTTTTTGTTTATTAAGTTAGTACTTCCTTTTTATTATTATTATTATTATTATTATTATTATTATTATTATTATTATTTTAGCTAATGACTAATACACCCTTATTAAAATATAGGGTATTACAATAATATTCTTTTCTCTCTTAAACTCTCTTGTTCTTCAGTTCAGTTCATATATCTTCACTATATTCTCAGCCGGTTCGAGGACGATTTAGCTCGAGGGCCAAGTTGCACTTTATACTGGTTTGCTTTATTTTTCAGTTCATTATTGACATTAATTACTGTATTTATCAATTTGTGATAGGTGAAATCACATCTCCTTAAAATCACTTATAAGTTTAACTGTTATCCGATTTTAAGGGTAAACAATCGCAACAAATTCTCTTGAAGTAATCTTTATTTGTTTATTATTGATTTGTGAACTTGATCACGACGATGATAATTAAATTGGAATCCAGGCGAATATGCCCAAGATGTCAGCTTTAATCACCTTATTTCTTTTAATTTATTCTATGGAAAAAGTAGAAATTAAAGAGTGCACAGATGTGACATACCCCAGAAAATACCTAGAACTAATCGAAAATTTAAATAAAAAGATTAAGACAGAGAGGTGCTCGATCAGATTTGGAAGCTTTGCAATACCTAATTAATAATTAAAAAAAAGTAGTTCCACACTACAACCTTATCATCCTCGAAAATTAATTTAAAAAATTGCAACTAGTGCTTTGTACATTTTATTATTTCAGTCTCCTAGTAATGATAAAACCAAGAAATCACTATTCTAACTCTGAAATGCATCCTTAAAATTAATAACTAATCTTTGTGAAGATGTGTTGTCGATTTTTAACCTGTTAAGATCTGATCTTCACATTAAACTAAACTTATGTCGAAGGTGTATGCACTTGGTGTGATTTAGAATTGGAATCCTATAAGTATAAATTTTCAGATGTCCAACTATGAATTTGTCTTATTAACTGCCAAAATCTGCAGCAAGTTGAGGATATGATCTTTTAATTTTGGTGGAATGAATTGGTTGTGAGTCTCTAAACACATTCTGACCTTTTACATCTGTTAATTTCGATCGCACGGTCTATATGTAGGGGCGGAGCTAGGAAAACAACAAAGTAAAAATATGTACATATTTATCCAAATATTCTGAACTCTTAAAAAAATACTCAAATAAATTTCTTAAAAGACATAGTATCCACTGAAAATGGTAAGGTTTAATGTATAAATTCTTATATACAGTATCCCAATTTGTGATTCAAGCTAATCAGATTTGAGGTATATGTTTAGGTATACGAATTAGAGTTGAGAAAGTATATAAGATAGATATCTTGGTGTTAAGAAAGTGATTGCCACTTTAATTTAATTTATAATTACTTGTCGCTATTAGGTATTTAAATTAAGTTATCTTTACTTTTCTAGATTCCTGACCAGACTCTTGTACTGCAAAACATTAAATGTTATGATTATTACCATTTAAATTTCATAATGATATCCCAACCAAATTGCCATGCATCTAAAAAACACCCCATCTCCTTCCGATCCTTGAACGCAGAGAAATAAAATATAAAAGATGAAGAATAAAGAAATAAAGATTTTTGTTTATTCATTTTGCTAATGCATAAGAAATCATAAGCCACTTGTGAATTTCTTTAGGAAAGAATAACACAAGAAATCGTTCTTAGTTATTTTATAATCTTCAAAAGGTGAACTTTAGTGGTCGTTATGTGGATCCAATTGAACTCCCAATCTTGTATAAAGTATATATTTTACTTTCCCACCATGTAGAGGTGGAGCTAGCATGGAAAGTACGATTTCGACATAACTTAATAGTTTATTTTGATCCAAATATATTGTATGTTATTTAGGAATCAACTCAATAGGTATATTTAATAAATTTTGAAACTCATAAACTTCAAATTTAAAGCCATAAATTTCAAATTTTGAAGTTACTTTTATCACCATACTTAATTCTTTAATTTACCTCTTCCGATTTTCCTTCCACCCCTTTCATGTTCACCTAATTTTTACCAAGAAAAACTTAAATGAACACGCACGCGCGTGCGTGCACACACGTATATGGTGCCATCATTTGTCAAATCTATTGTAGAAATTATCCTTATAACATACTACTCCTTCTAGTTCATAATAAGTGGTTTTTTGGCTGTTTTCGCACAGATTAAGAAATTACCTGTCAACATTAATTAGCAATGAACTTGACCATATTAACCTTCACTATCTCTTCACATAAACACTCGTAACACATATTCTAACACTATTTACTCTAAGGACAATGTAGGGGAAAAAATAATTAATTCATTCTTGAAATCTGAAAAAATCAGATATTTTGGACCACAAAAAAAAAGGCTAAAAAATCACGTATTGTGGACCATCGTTATTCCTTCCGGTGACAAGCAGAATAACTACGTTCAGTGGTCATCCCCATCTTGTGTTCCACGTGTCCTTTCTTTAAGCGGCCATGTATCATGTCGTATTTTTTCCCTATACAGATAGTCCCCCTGCTTTCCGGTGACACAATCTTGAGTTACAAGAAAGTTGGTAGAAACACCTTTTTGGCAGAAATTACTATAACTCTCTTTGATGTTTTCTGAGAGTTGATTAGACGCATGTCTCTCTGCATTTAATGCCCCGAACACGCGTCATCCCATGCTTCAGCACAACTTTTGCCGATTATCGAGGTAATCATGGCCATGAATTTAGCCGCCAAAATTTTACTTATATGCAACTTTCTTTTCCTTTGCGTTTCACAATTGCTTGAGCTTCTTATTTGCATCCTTATTTTCCATCTCTTCTCTAATTTCTTCAAACAAAAAATCTTTTCCGTCTCCTTTTCTGATGGCTTCTTCATCTAAACGCATTAGTTATTTGAATAGCAAGAACAAAATCGAGGATTCCTTTCCTTCAATAATGAGTTCCATCATCCCAAGAAGGCTTAGTACTTCGAAGGATTTTAAAGAGAAATTTCATACTGCTACCCCCATACATGGGATGTTAGTATACTCTTCTTCCATTCGCCCTTCCAGTATTCCTGCTATGAAGGAGGACTATGTTGCTCCGAGTTAGATATTATTGCTCCTGATTTATCGAAGCGAGTGACACTTTCCAAGGAAGGTTTTACATATTTTTTCACGTATCCCTTTACTTTGGGTGCGTTTTGTTTGAGCGGAGAGCTTGATTCCATGATTGCGGATTTTTGCCTTCGCTACCAGGTGTGCTTGGCACCAGTAAGTCCTTCAGTGTGGCGTACGATCACCTGCCTTCGGCATTTATGCCAAGAAATAGGAGAGGAGCTAAACTTAGATCATATTATGAATCTTTATTCCCCCAAAATCTTCCACGGGGGAATGATAAACCTTTGCAAGCATTCCCACCACGCTTTGCTGTCTAGCAACGACCGTGGGTGGATGGAACAGTTCGTTGCACTCGCCGCCAGTGACATTTTTCCAACGACTTCATCCTTTCCGGTTTCTTGGAACCGCTCTCATAAGTTCCTTTAAATAGATTTTCTCTTATTAAATATTCTTTCATGACTCTATTGATCCTTTAACCTTCGTATGTTACTACGACTCAATGGATCCCACCGGTGGTAGAAAGCTTAGACCGGTGGGTTCAAAAGATCTTGGACATCATAACGCCCGAAACTCGTTTATGGAAAGAGTTGTCTCTTAAATATAGGTGGAGGGCCAAACATCATGGTAACTTTAATTTAACTTGTTTCCACTTTTTGTATATGAAGAACTTGGCTGAACTCTTCTCACTTGTTCACGAAATTCGGTCTACCTGCGGGCTCAGTTGATGTCCCCGAGGAGGATGTTTTGGCTGACCCTGATGATGCGGCGAGGCTGCTTCAGGTGGCACTTACTCGAATAGGCATCTTCTGGCCTACTTCGGGTGCAAACATTTCTTCAAGGAGTCCCCAGCCAGAGAACAAGCAACCAAAAAGAAGACGTTCCTCTGCGGCCGAGGAAAAGAATAAGAGGGCAAAGGTTGATGCCCCCGAGTCTCTCCGGTGGCGATGATGATTTGTCCTCCTTCCGGGCCGATCATAGACACTGTGTTGATCGATGAAGATGAAGAAGCCAGTGATGATAGGGCTTCTTTAAATAGAAGGATACGATCCTCATCATCTCAACATGATGGTCGACCTGTTGAGACAATTGCACTAACTGAAGATGACGTCCTAGAACTTTGGGGAGAATTTGATTTAGTTGAATATGCTAACTCCCTATTTTGGGACTCAATTTCTCTAACCGGTATTGTGGGGCTGAGTACCGGGTCCGTGCCGTCTTTGGTTGGCGAGCATCAAACAACCAGCACTGCATTTTATGCGGTTTCTTTTCACTCTTCAGCTTCATCTCCACCTTTACCACCACTAGCAACTACTACATTATTTCCATCTCCATCTACTCTTCCAACAGCAGTTTCTACATCATCTCCATCTGCCGCACCTGACCATGAAGAAGATGTCCCTCTTCCATAGTCCCCAGTTCATAGGAATTTAGGGCAAAATTACGCTGCCCTTTCTGAAGATCCACTAAGGAGGAGTAACATTACTCTTTCGGTCTCTACCAGGTGCAACCTGCTATCTTGGCCGGTAGAGCTTGCTAATTATCTGAAGCCTTTGACTTCAGAAAAAGACCGGGAAAAGATTCAGACACTCTCGGGAGAGTGTTTGCAGTGGTACGTCACTTTCTTCTTTTGTTATTTCTTATACTTTTGAACAAAATTTACTCTAAGTTTTACCTCTTCTTGTTGTGTAGGACAACTTTCTTGCTTCTCAGGGCCTTCAAAGGCTGATTCGTGAGAAGGAAGAACTTACTTTTGAACGGGATCAGCTTTTGGCGGAACGGGACCAAACTGTTCTCCGCCTCTCGGAACTGGAAACCAAAGCTAACGAGGTCGTTGTTTTAGAGGTCCATTTGCAGCAAAGCGAGCAAGAAGTGGTAACCCTTAGCTAAGAAATTGGGTCGCTGAGGGTTAGATTTGATGAAACCAAGGCTAAATGGGCAGAAGTCCAGAACGTCATTCTTGTTGCAACCGATTGTGAGGCTGCCTCCACCGAAAGAGTGATTAAATTGGAAGCAGCCTTAAACTCCAAAAGTGAAGAGCTTGTTGCTGTGGTGGCGAAACATGCCCGGCTAGAAGACGAGTACAGGAAAACTATCAAGCATAATAGGCTCTTTAGTTCAATTGTCCGTGAGCTCGATGTCAGTCTCAAATCTGCCAGGTCCACCCGGGAAAACCTTTCCACCGAGGCTACTCAACTCAAAGAAGAACTTAAGCGCCAAGTGGCTTCCCTAATTGTGGAAAAACTTATTCCATGTATAGCATGAGGAGAAAAACCTTGGAAGAGGCCAAGACTGGTATCATTGACATTGATGCAGAAATTGCTCAGGCCCGAGAGCCTGAGTTGGCTGCAAATAATGGACTCCTAGCGCAGTCTGACGCTCCAGGTTCTTATGATTCTGTTTCCAAGTTTTCGGAAATTGAAGAGGGATCGGAAGGCGATGATGCTCATGTAGGGTTGTATGTAACTTGGTAAATACCGAATTATCATACTGAAATCGAAAATTTTGTTATTTGATATTCGATATTTTGGTATTGGTATGGTATTTGATTTAAATTTTAAAAAATATTGGTATTAGGTATGGCATTTGGTATTTTAAAATAAAATATCGAAATACTGATACCGTACTGAAATATATATTATATTACACAATACACATACTATTAGTTAATAATACAAATATAAGCAATCTAAAATTTTACTTTTCTTTATTCTCTAAATTTATCAGTTAACTCTAAGTAAATAACAAGACGTTTCTAATAATCAAATTTATTCTTTTATGTACAGTATTCTCTGTCTGGGTTGGTATTTGATGGTTTTGGACAAAACAAAGTCAACAAACATTTTAGTTTTGTACTTTCGAAAACTTTAATGAAGAATATTACCATCTATGACTCCATGCACTAGTTAGTATTCAAACCATAAACTGAAGTTACATAAGTAATAAACCAAAATCGAAAGGAGAAAAATCGAACCATATCGAATTTAATTAGGTACGGTGTTGGTATAGCATTTTAAGAAATCGAATATCAGAAATACCGGACCGAAATGTCTAAATATCGTACCGTACCGACCGCTGAACACCCCTATGATGAAGACCAAGCTGGGGGAAATGTTGAGCCATCAGTGGAACCATCTACTACTCTCGGAGATGCGGATACTTCTCTTCCTCCCAATTCTGGAGACGCCGCAGTTTAGCTTTACTTGTCTTTTTATGTTTTGTATTTCTTTTGGCACGTTCTTGTAAATGAAGACATATTTTTGCCCAAATGTTTGTTTAAGTCTTACTTTTTCTTGAATATCCGTGCAAGTTTTTTAACCCTTCTATTATTTTAAGGATTATGCGCATGTTTTTCTGTATGTGGTCTCGGATGCATTTTCTTTGATGCACTTTGTTTCCGAGAATTATCCCTTTTACGTGATGGTTTCAATAAGTATTTGCGCAAGTTTGCTTTTTGGGTCCTTTTCATATGCGGCTTCGGGTGTATTTTTCCCTGATAGTATTTTTGATTCTGAGCATAAATTCTTCTGAAAACAACCCTTTAACGTGAGGGTTTTTATAAGAGAGGGCCCTCTTATATTTATGGTATTCTTGAAGAGGACGTCTAATGTTCATTGTGGCACTAACATTTGAAATGCTTGTTTAACTTTCAAATAACAAAGTTACCTCATCGTTCAGACAAAAAACAAGATAAAAGTAAAAGGATTTCATTTTATTCCTTCTATTTTCAGAGATTACATAAGCATTTTTCTATTCAAAAGAAATTGCCATGACTTGTGGCTATCTTATACAACTTGTTTCTACGGGGCTGGCTGCATAGTCCCCGGTCCCGATGAAGCGTTATGTTTCTGAATTTTCGTTCCCCGGTTGGCGTGGCATTCAGTGTTGCCGTATCCACATATCATCCCCCCCAGTGTTCGAATGTGAAGAATGTGAATGGGAACACTAGAAGTCTTGTACCTTTGAAGGTTCCACCAATGAATTTCTAGGTAATCCTTCACTCGTAACATATCTTGTTTCCCGTTAGGAATCCATGATAACGAGCAAAAGAATACCTAACAGTCCTCTAAAGGTCTGTGCTCATGAATGGTTGGGAAACCTCTGTTCGGCAGCGAACTTAACTTCCCGGTAGGAATTTGCTACCGAAGCAAAGATTATCTAATCATCCCCGAGTGGAAACTTGTTTGTTTTCCTTGTTATCAAAGGTCTTATCACTGTTGTCTTTGTAGTATGCTTTTCGTGGCTGCCTCGTTAAAAACCTTGCCAGAAAAAACCCAATTGGGACAAAAACTGAACGAAGGGAAAAAGAGTGCAACACATACATTCCGTTTGACTGTTGTTCGTCATCAGTAATATCTTTTGAGGTGAGATACGTTCCATTTGTTAGGAAAATTGTCTCCATTTTGGTTCTCCAAATCGTATGATCCTTTCCCTGTGATAGCTGAAACCCAGTTAGGGCCTTCCCATGTTGGGCCTAACTTGCCCGCATCGGGTTCCCGGGTTTTTTGGAGTTACCTTTCTCAAGACCAAGTCTACTACTTTTAAATAATGGAGGTTGGCTCTTCGATTATAATATCTCTCCATTCTCTACTTTTGAGCCGCCATTCTGACATGCGCCAAGTCCCTGCGTTCCTCGAGCAGCTCCAAGTTGATTGGCATTGCTTCATTGTTCGATTCTTTGTCCACCTGGAAATACCTTATGGTTGGTTCCCCAACTTCCACTGGTATCATATCTTTTATGTCGTATACAAGGGAAAAATGGGTTTCTCCTGTGCTTGACTTGTCGTTGTTCGGTAGGCCCATAACACCCCAGGTAATTCTTTAGGCTAGTTGCATTTTGTTGCTTCCAACCTTTTCTTGAGGTTTTGAATAATCACTTTGTTTGTTGACTCCGCTTGAACATTTGCGCTCGGATGATAAGGTGAAGAGGTGATCTTCTTTATCTTCACTTTCTCAAGGAACTTTGTAACTTTTGCGCCGATAAAGTGCGGCACGTTGTCGCATGCAAAATCTTTAGGTATTCCAAACCTGCAAATTATATTTTCCCAAATGAAGTCGACCACTTCGCGTTCTCCAATCTTCTGTAAGGACCTACTTCCACCCATTTAGAAAATAGTTAGTCAAAATTAAAAGAAACCTTACCTTTCTAGGAGCCGGTGGTAGTGGTCCGACGACGTCCATCCCCCATTTCATGAACGGCCACGGGGACAGAACCAAATGTAAAGGCTCCGCAGGTTGATGTACTAGTGGTGCATAGCATTGGCACTTATCACATTTTCATACGAAGTCTTTGGCATTTTGTTCCATACGGGGCCACTAATATCCTCCCGAACTAATTTCAGCACCAAAAAATCTACACCCGAATGATTGTTGCATATCCCTTCATGGACTTCTCTCATGACATAGTTAGCTTCTGATGCTCCTAAGTATCGGGCCAACGGGTCTTGAAAGGATTTTCTGTACAATTTTCCTTTCTTGAAGTTATATCGTGCAACTTTGGAACGTAACGCTCTTGATGCTTTGGGGTCTTCGGGCAAATTTTCATGCTTGAGATAATCGATTATTTCGTTTCTCCAGTCCCAGCCCAAACTAGTCGAATTCACCTCATAGTAACCATCTGTGTCCAAGATTGAGTTCATCAGTTGTACTACCGCCCCTGCTTCCAAGCCTTGGATTTCTGTTGATGAGCCTAAATTTGCCAGTGCATCTGCTTCCGCGTTATCTTCCCGCGGGATATGAGTTATTGACCACTCCTGAAATCGTGCCAATAAAGCCTGAACTTTTACCACGTATTGTTGCATACGTTCCTCTTTAGTGTCAAAAATTCTATAGACTAAATTTACAACCAATTGCGAATCACATTTGATTTCGATGACTTCGAAGTCAAGCCCCCGGGCCAATTCGAGCCCTGCAATCAAAGCTTCGTACTCTGCTTCACTGTTAGTTAAAAGAATCATTATGATGTCTTGCCTTAAAGTTTCCGCGAAGGTGTGATTAAGACTATTCTGAGCGCGGACCCTTTTACTTTTGAAGCTCCGCCCATAAATAAGGTCCAAACTCCCGATGTCGATTCGACACCATTACTGCCTCAGTGGCTGCCAAAGGCAATAGCCTCGGACTGAAATCAACTACGAAGTCAACCAAGACTTATGACTTAATTGAATTCCATGATTTATACTCTATATCGAATTCGCTCATTTCGACGGCCCATTTGGTCAATCTACCCGAGCGCTCGGGTTTATGGAGGATATTCCTCAGAGGGAAAGTAGTCACCATAACTATCGTGTGGCATTAGAAGTAGGGCCTCAACTTCCGAACGGAAACTACAGGAGCTAAGGCCAGCTTTTCCATATGTGGGTAGCGAGTTTCTGCACTTACCACAACTTCTGAAACCCCGAGGTAGACTAGAAACGCTTTACCTTCTTTTGGTTTTGGGAGCAACGGAGGGCTTGACAAATATTTCTCCAACTCCTTCAAGGCTTGCTGACACTCTGGTGTCCATTCGAAATTGTTTTTGTTTTTGAGTAGTGCGAAGAACCGACGATAATTTTCCCACCAACTGGAAATAAACCTGCTCAAAGCTGCCAATCTCCCTCTGAGCCTCTGGACTTCTTTAACGTTAAACAATTGATCGGGGATGTTCTTTACGGCTTTTATTTTGTCAAGATTTACCTCAATTCCCCTTTGTGATACTAGGAATCCTAGGAACTTACCCAAACTGACCCCGAACGCACACTTCTCGGGGTTAAGCTTCATATTATGCTCCCTCAGGATGTCAAATGTTTCTTGCAAATGACTTTGGTGTTCACCTGCATTCAAAGACTTAACGAGCATATCGTCTATATATACTTCCATAGTCTTTCATATTTGTTTTTCGAACATCTTATTCACGAGCCATTGATAAGTGGCTCCGGCGTTTTCTTAACCCGAAGGGCATCACATTGTAACAATATGTACCAAAATAATTTTCGTTATAAACGAAGTCTTTTCCTGGTCTTCTGGGTTCATCTTGATTTGATTGTACCCAGAACACGCATCAAGGAAACTCATTAACTCGTGCCCGAATGTGTCATCAATCATTTGATCGATATTTGGCAACGGGAATGAATCTTTCGGGCACACCTTATTAAGATCCTTATAATCTATGCACATGCAAAATTTATTAATTTTCTTAGGAACTACTACTACATTGGTTAGCCAGTCCAGATATCTTACCTCTCAGATTGAATCAATCTTAAGTAAACGGGTTACTTCTTCTTTGATGAATTTATTCCTTGCTTCAACAATAGGGCGCTTCTTTTTCCTTACCGGAGATATGTTGGGATCCAAGCTTAACTTGTGTATGGCTATCTCCGTCGGGATTCCTGTCATATCCTCGTGCGACCATACAAAACAATCGGCGCTAATTTTAAGAAATTCAATAAAAGCAGACATGTGCTCCCGCTGCAGTCATGTTCCCAAATGGATTCCTTTCTGGGAATTCTTCGAACAACGCAACCTACTCTAGTTCTTCTGACGTGGACTTCGTCGGGTCCATCTCTTCTGGTACTTGAAAATACCTTGGTACCTAATATTGTTCCGACTCTTCTATCCCCGGGCTAACTTTCTCAGGCAGGTTTCGGTTCCATTAATTTCTATTCCACACGTTCCTTTCCTTTACTACTGGAGACCGAAATCACATTCATCTCTCTTGCTACTAGTTGATCACCCCTTATCTGTTTGATCCCCTCGGGTGTCGAGAACTTAACCAATTGGTGATATGTTGAAGGCACAACTTTCATCTCGTGCAGCCATGATCTTCCCAAGATGATATTATACCCCATGTCTCCATCTACCACTTCGAATAGAGTTATCTTCATTACTCCCTCGGCGTTCATGAGCAGCAAAATTTCTCCCCGGGTTGTCACGCTTGTGAGGTTGAATCCAGCGAGGAGTTTCGTTGCCTGGATAATGCTTCCGGTGAGTTTAGCTTGCTCCAGTAATCTCTATTGTATGATATTAGCTGAACTTCTTGGATCTACTAAAACACGTTTAATTTTAAAATCTAACACACTTAAAGAAATTACCAGTGCGTCATTGTGTGATATTAGTAATCCGTCTGCATCTTCGTCCGTAAATGTGATATTGTCTTCCCGGAGCCTCTTACTATGAGTTATCGATACTTTTGTCTTCTTTGCTGCCGAAAAGGTGACCCCATTAATTTTAATACTGGTGGCGCGCCCGGGATTTGATCCATGCAGATGTTTACTTCCTTCATGAACCACAAAAGTTCATCCTTGAACGGATCGTTCCCGTTGTTGAGGCCGAATCTACTCCC
>ML394613.1:233805-257549 GCA_005239525.1 Nicotiana knightiana
CCCCCCCCCCCCCCCCCCGCCGTCGAAGACAGTTTTGCCCTTGGGAGTGTTGTTGTCGACTCTCTGTGTCGTTTGGTTTACGGGAACCTCGAGAGGAATTGGATTTCGCATGTTCGCATTATTCGAAGCACCTGATAGTGCCTGTTTTAGTTTTGTCATAACTTGATCCTGCCGCATGAGATAGCCTAGAATGATTGCATGTTGCTCTTGCAGGACTCTCATTGCATCCGCTATATGCTCCTCATCAGCATCATCAGGAGTCGTCTCCAGAACTAGTCGAGGGTACGGCTTGTCATGCGCCGGTGTGGCGTCGTTCCCCTCATTGCGAGTGCCACCGATTGAATCCTCTAAATGAGGTTGTTCCCCTTGGATTTCAGGGTTACGTGTGCCGTTAACAGTGTTATCTGCCATTTTTTGTGATTTTTGCTAAGACAAAATAATCAAAACACGTTAGTAAAAGAGCTAAGGATCACTTTAATTGCACGGCTATGTAGGCTCCACGGTAGGCATCGAACTATTTACCCGGAAAATGGTACAGTTGAATTTGTTTGTGGTTTCTAGGCAAGTGAATTAATTTGATCCAAAAAATAATGAAATAACAGATGAAATATAAAATACTTAGCCTTAGAATGTGGATGGAACGGCAGAGCTGATGAATCCGGGAACAGGGTTTCCGGGTACAACAATGATGAGATCAAAAGCGAGAAAGTAAAATTGTATTATAATTCTGTATAGAATGTAGTGTAAGTTAGTCAGAAAATTCGTGTCCTTTACAATGGTAACTGAGCTCCCTATTTATAGTTATGTCTAGGGAAGAAAGTCCTAAGATCGTGCCCTTCTTTAATGTCAATTATGAGGGCAATTGATAAAGATGTAACGTTAGACATAAATGCCAAATTCCTTGTAACGGCAAAATATTCTGTATTAAATGTTACCAGGCGCAAAGCATTTAATACTCCTTTTATGATCGTTATTCCTTCCGGTGACAAGCGGTATAACAATATTCGGTGGTCATCCCCATCTTGTTTTCCACGTGTCCTTTCTTTAAGCGGCCACGTGTCATGCCGTATTTTTCCCTATACACAATGTAGTAACAAACTAGACCCACGACGGATATACATCTACCTTTAACTTATAGAAAAAGCACTTCTAAAATTTTTAGATCCTTTCGGCTTAACATTCCGGAACCTACTAATTTACACCCGTGTCGCCTAGGGTTCATTTAAGAAAAGACCTTCGTACCAGGATTTTTGTAATTTTTAGAGCTGTAGAATTCTAGTTAAGAGTAGAGTAATGACATCCATTCCACCGAATTCCAGCTTGATATGGTAAAATTTCATATATATTCTCTCAATGATCTTTCAATGTTGATGTTATTATATATATTCTTATTATTAGACAGTTGTACTTTGATAGAAATCTTTCTATCAATCAATGTTAAAGCTCGAAAATAAAAGCTAAACACCGGTCCCCATTGCGCTGCAACTTTTTAATATAACACTTGGATTGTGTTTAAAATATTAATTATCTATAAGCCATCAAAAGGATGATGACCTAAACAATGATATTCATTCATTAAAGAGGCCATCTTTTCTCTATATAAACATCTTAAGATGAACATTCAACATATTCTTATAGTTTGTCCTCTTAATAATGGTCCGATTTTATACTAGGAAGATGAACAAAAATCAGAATCAGTCTAATCTTCCTGTCCCTTGAAAGGAGATCATTAATGATAAGGAAAGGAAGAACAGTTTAATTTCAAGTAGTTTTGAGTCGGGAAGCAACCTGTTATCTATCATTAGGCGAGATCAAACTGCTATAGATCGTTTTGCCTATATATTCAATTATGGTCAACTTGGAGACATCAGCGGAAAGCCATCATCTCTATCCGGCGAGTACAATCATATAGCTTCATTAAACCTTGGTGATCGCCATTAACAATGAGGTCTATGTTACATGCACTCGGGCTTGTAGTGGTATTGGATACAGGTAAATGTTGGCTGCGATGTACATTCAACTTTTCCAGTATTATGTTTTTATCCTTTGAAAGGTTGATGTAAATTAGCACATTTGTCCATGTCAAACAAATTTTGTCTGACATAGTTACATCAAGAGTGCCCGGTTCACTGAGCTCCCGTTACGAATGGGGTCCGAGAAAGGACAGGACTACATTTGGTAGTGCAGGTTAGACTAGTACTTCAGTCAAGATACTTAGGGTATATAGTGCTCACTTCTCAGATATCTGTCATTATATAATCTTGCCAAAGAACCTCTGTCATTAATCAGGGGGTTCAACAATGGTATTTTCAACTAAGAAAGGATTCACAAAATCCATGTTTATTCATTTTCTTTTTTACTTATGGTTTGAGAGTCCTGTTGAAGGCAACTTCAATCTGATCTTTGAAGAGATCTGGTATCAGACTCGATCGTAATTAAATGAAAAGTATTTACATTTGGGTTAAACTTCATTATCAGTTATTAATATAGGTGCTCCTTTTGTGGAGACGTACTGATCATTGAAAGCCTGAATACTGCTTGTATATTTCAGCTTTATTCTTTATTGGTCTTAATTTTGAGAAGATGTAAACAGAGCGGTTTTGATACTGCACAAAGGGGAAAGGTTGGTTTAAAGACACAGTATTATGGACGCGAATATGTTAGTATGCAACTCTTTTTTTCAAGTAAAATCCCCTAGTATATGCAACAACAGCACCAACAAAGATTAAGTGAAATTTCATTAGTGGAGTTTGAGAAGGATAGTGTGTACGCCGACCTTACCCTTAATCGAGGGTGTAGAGATATTGTTTCAGATAGACCATCAGCTCAAGAAGACGAAAAGAAATCGAAAGAGTGAAAAAGTGTTTTTGTTGTTGTGGAATAAGAAGCCTTCATATTTTAATTCACGTATTTAATTTATTCGATGAGTCGAAGCAATAACAAGAATAGGAAGATAGTGACGGACATTAAGAGATCCAGTTGAGGTTACTGTTAAGAGTTGTGGTGGAATAGTTAGGATCCATCCAGTCCTAAATTCGAGCTCTAGATACAGAAAAAATTTCGGTAGAAAGTGCTTTTCTTTTAATGGGTTTTTCGCGATACAAATCCATAATAGTCGAGGCCCAATGCGCCTACTGAACGCCATTTGGAAACCAAAATAATATTTATACAATCTCTATGTTTTTGGTTGACTTGCCAGCAGAAGTAATAAATCTTTTCTTACAAGAGTTATAAGTTTAAAATGCCAAAAACTAAATCAAAGGAACAAAAAATAGAAATAAGTTGTAAATTGATCAAACAAGATATTACAGAAGACAAAGAAAAAATCATGGAGTTTAAAGAAATGGCAAACTATGGCTTAAAAACTTGTGAAGGGTCAAATGTATGGTGAGTAGGAATTTTCAATTGTTGTGAAGAGAATATTTTGGCGTGCATACTATTAAGTAATTTTGCCCCATGTCACAAAGGATGTTTTTCTGATTGTCGGATTGGTGTAGTAGATTCCATAAATAGACCAAAAATCGGTTTTTATGCATAAAGTATTTCTGTATTGGCTTTTTTTCTCCCCCATTAAATCTAAACTTTTAGTTGCTCCATTAGTCCCAAACTTGTCTAATCTAACCTTTTTGGATCAAACTTCTAATGACTCACTGGTTAGTATTAGTTAATTGTAACAGTTTCTTTTGGACACGACATTTTAGTTTATTTAAAGTTTTTGTGGTGCTTTATTTTCTAAAAGAGAAGGGAAGTTTCTTCCCGTGAATCACTTCTTCTACTTTGCTATTTTAGACTTTTGCCCTTTATTTTTTTGTTTGTGTTTCTCTGCCAATATAAATCATCCATTATTGATCACAAACTTATGTTCAAATTACACACTAGCAATTAATTATGATGAGATAAAGCAAATGATTTAATTTCTTAATTTCTTGATAAGATGAATAGATCATGTCCTGCAGATTACGAATTGATGAGAGTATATGCTTCCCTATGTGTTTTTTATACAATTTTTATGTGTTCTTATTAGATTCTCATAAATGATGATATTTTATTACTATCTCTTGACCATTGCAAAGGTTTTGGAATAATTTAAGGTTTCTGTTACAACCGAACTCATTAATATATTTTTTACTGATCCAGTTTCTACAATAAGGCTGTAGAAGCTTGTATGCTTTATTCCTAAGTGAATACCCCAAAAAATGAGAATGAGAAGCAATAGGTTGAGGTTTGCCTCTATGCTCTTTGGGAGTGGAAATATAACAATGACAACCAAAGAATATTAAGTGATGGGTAGATTGTGGAAGTAAGACATAGAATCTCATTAATTAGAAAGAAAAAACGAAGAGAAATAGATATAAATGCCGTCAAAGATGAAATACTTACAATTGCTTGGACATATGGTATTTGTTCGGAATAAACTTTCATTTGAAAATTGCCATGATCAACAGAGATGAAACTTCTCCTTGAAAATTCACACCATTATTTTTGATGTCACTTAGTTAATAATACTCAATAATCATGTAGATATCACTCCAATTTAAAATTATTCATGTATTCTGTTCAAGTACTTCTTTCCTGATCAAAATTCATGTCTCGGATTTATATACACACTAGATGTGAGTATTCGTTTGTCATACTTACATGAAATATAAGTGGACTAAGAGTACCAACATTCACATTTTCCTAATTGGACACTTGAGCTTTTATTTATTGTTGAAATCAAAATATGAAAGAAATTTACTAATAATAAAAGAATAACAAAGAAACTTAGAAAGGGAGTAAACTAAGCAGTGATGATTACTGTATAGTACCATAACTCACGTTAGGATGCCGTCTAAATTTATTTTGTATATATATATATATAGCTTACATTAATATCTATATTGTCGTGCTAATAACAATGTAATTAGTTCAAATTAACCAAGTTGATAAACTTTACTAGACTTCATATGTTCTTGATAGATTAAGCACTTCATATTTAGTCGTTTCTATTTTCTTTTTATTGTTTCTTTTGTGTTGATAGACCACCGCATAAATTATCCCTTTTGTAAAAATAAAATGCTAGATTTGAATACATTTTCTGCAATGCATATAGGTGATCAGTTTCAGTTTCTCTTACGTCCATCATCTCTTTTTAGTGTTAGTTTTGAAGGATCGCTAGGAACAGAAACAAGCTAACTCTCTAGCCAATTAGTCCGGCCACGAACAAGGTATGCAATCATAATATTTTTTTTATTAAGGAGTGTCAAAATATAAAAAATTAAATACACAAAAAAATCAAGGAGATTCAACATACAATAAATATGAATAAACTAAAAAAAAATCTTACCTAGCAATATAGTATATTTTTTTCTGACACCCCTTGATTAAACATGGCTTTGCACTTCTCACATGAGCAATTTTATATAGCAATTTAAGAGGATTATCAACGTCAACAACAAGAGTTCTGGTCAGGACAGACTAACAATATATGAAAGGAGCATACACTAGGACTATTTTTGCTAATTAAACTTTGACCATTCATTTTTGTAGGTTCACATGATATTCAATCACCTTGACCTTGACGAAAAAGAATATGCGATAATTCATGTTAATCTATCACAAAATCTTTTACTTTTTTCATTAATGTATATGTATATACTCAAAGTTTTGTCCTAATAATATTAATATTATTTTATGACTTGGCATGTATAACATGACTTGGCATAAACATGCAACGCACGCGTCGAGAAACTAGTCTACTATTAAGGCGTCCAACAACAAATATATGCAGGTAATTTGACCTGCACATATATTGCTAATACTCTAGCTTTAATTTTGTTACTTTGATTTTTTTCTTCTTCAAACATTAGTGTAAACTTTTGATTCGAATTGTGATTTTTCGGGTACGAGATTTTCTTATTTTGTAATAGATATATGTGAACACACAAGTGTATCTCTTAATTTTCATTTTCGACAATTGGTTAGCCGCTCGGGTCCATATCTCTCATTATTACTGTAGACTTCTCCCTCAAACTTTGTTCTAAGTGCCAAATTACGTAAAAATTGCACGGGACATCCTATTTGGTCGCCCCCATTTAATCTATACTCGTTTTTTTTAAAACTTTTAACTTGTACCCACTTTTTAAATAACTTCGGCTCCCTTTTCCCTCGCTGAGCTGAAGTTCACCAGTTAAGCTGAAGTTCACCAGTTATAAAGACAACTTCAGCATACGGGGCTGAAGTTCCCTAGTTACAAAGGCAAAACTTTAGCTCTAGCTGAAGTTTTCTAGTTACAAACTCCCAAGTTATAAAGACAACAACTTCAGTATACGGGGCTGAAGTTCCCCAGTTACAAAGACAAAACTTCAGCTCTAGAGAACTTCAGCTCTAGAGCTGAAGATTTGTCTTTGTAAATTGGGGAACTTCAGCCCCGTATACTGAAGTTGTTGTCTTTATAACTTGGGAACTTCAGCCCCGTAGGCTGAAATTCCTCATTTTCAAAAGACAACTTCAGCTCTAGAGCTGAAGTTCCCTAGTGTAACTGGGGGAACTTCAGCCCGTATGCTGAAGTTTTTGTCTTTATAACTGGGGAACTTCAGCCCCATATGCTGAAGTTCCCCATTTACAAAGACAAAAATTTCAGCTCTAGAGCTGAAGTTCCCCAATGTAACTAGGGGACCTTCAGCCCCATATGCTGAAGTTTTTGTCTTTATAACTGGGGAACTTCAGCCCCATATGCTGAAGTTCCCCATTTACAAAGACAAAAACTTCAGCTCTAGAGCTGAAGTTCCCCAGTCCCGTATGCTGAAGTTTTGTCTTTATAACTGGGGAACTTCAGCCCCGTATGCTGAAGTTCTCCATTTACAAAGATAAATACTTCAGCTCTAGAGCTGAAGTTCCCCATTTACTAGACTTCAGCTCTAGAGCTGAAATTCGCAAGCTACTTCAGGCCCGTCTACTAGAATGCTGAAGTTTTGCGTGATTGCCTTTGCTACTTCAGCCCCGCATGCTGAAGTTATGCGCAAAAGCGGGTACGGATGTAATTTTTTTTACAAAGCGGGTATAAGTTAAAACGTGACACAAAAAGTGGGTACGGATGCAAAAGCCCCCCAAATTACTCTACTTCCCTCAAAATTCTAGTCTAGTAATATTCTTCTCAGGCCTTTTTCTTAAAAATAAGAATGGGCCTAAAAAACTTTTTCTATTAGAAGAATTAACCCGATTAGTCACCCACTCAATCACTTAAACTAATATATGTATAGTTTATGTTTATTACGTGTATAATCGTATATAAGTAATGTATAGTCTATTTATATCGCTAAAAAAAGTAAACAGTGAATATAATTGGCTACTTATGTAAAGATCCTTTTCTGTTACTGGACATCATTGGCCCATATGAGAACTTTCAAAACCGATTGGCGGACATTCCCTTCTCTTCCCCCAACAGTCAACACACCACAACTTGGAGAGTATTACAAAGGAAGTTTCGAGCTCATATTGGCCGTGGGTTGAGAACGGGAGTTGAACTCTGTGAGATCGAATCACTCATTGTTCCTCAGTAGCTTAGTGCAATCGGCTGATAATTCTACTCGCATGCTATGCCTTAATGCCTAGTCTTTCAGTCTTCCAGTATTCCAGTGTGGGCAACCTTCATTGACTTGGCACCACTCATAGTAGCCAACTTTTCACCTAATATATTCTTGCAAAATACTGTAGTTTTAGTTATATTAGCTACTATTACGGCATCCAAAGAAGTTAGTTTAACGATCTTCTGCAAAAATCATACTGTGCATAACTTTGAAAGGAAAAGCCATATTGACTGACCCGAGTCTCCTTCACAAAAGGCAGATATCGAAACCTCCAAATTTCAACCAAAATATCTACCATGGCCTCCACAAAGATGTAATAATAACATTAAACATCACCGCCAGCGTAATAACTTATAAAACACACTAGAAGTTGGGCTGATTGTACAAAAGGGTGTTACAACTGGAAATTAAACATGGTACAAAGTGTATATTGTTCTTTTCACCAAGTACTTTTAACACTTTTGCAACAAATTACAACAGAAACATATCTTAAACTCTATGATTGAAGGATAAAGCGATGAAGGAAGACGGTGAGGCAAGAAGAGGAAAGAGAAAAAGAAAAGAAGAAAATAATAACTGTCCAATGTGCTGCAACAGCTCCCTGCATCTCCATGGTTATAATGAAGATTCGCACAATGACTGTGCAACGGACTCAATCTTTAGGCAACTCTAGGGAAGAGAAAACTACTAGTATCAACTAAAATCTTCTACTATTCACATGCCAACTTTGTGTCAAAGCTGCTCAAACAGATGGCAAAAGCCTGAAATGCAGACAAAGGATACCGGTAATCCATTGTAAACATATCTTTTCCGACCTTACCAAACTGCAAGATAATCTTGTCATGATCTGATGATGACTGAGCCGGTTGTGCTGGTGTTGGGGCACTGGCTGCACGCTGTGTAGCAGCAATCAGCTGGAAATTCTTGACAGAAGCGACAGTTACCCTCCCTCTGAAATTCAGACACCAACACTGCAGCTGCTCATGCCATCTGGGCGTCTTGTTCCGGAGAACCAAAGGTCTAGCCTTCCCTTCTTCATCTTCTTCACTTGGACCCCCAATATCCGAAAACCGAGCGCTGCCGAATTCTGTTGAAGTATCAATTGATTTTGAAAAGGACATGCTCCGAAATGAGTCTTCAAGATTGGGAGGGAGAAGTTCAGGTTGGCATGGGACAGTGCCCCCCGGTTCAAGGGCCGAGGCAGGGACTGAGTGCATGACACAATTCATCCTACGTGGGCCCCTGGTGCCGAGCACATTCAGTTCGTAAGAAAGATGTGCAATTTTGTAGCTTCCTGTAGGGACTTTAGGAGAAACTTTCTTGGAGTTGAATCTCCGGCTTCCACCAGGTGGGGGTATACTAGAACTGTTGTACGGTGGCTGGGTATCATAAATTATGAACTTCGTGCCCAGAAAATTTGACCTAAAAAGAAGAAATGGAAACAGTTAAAAAGCCTTTTGCAATTGGCCTGACGCGGAAACTTGCGTCAGAATTATCAAGTCCATTAACGGCTAAATTCATTATGACAAATTCCATCACATTACAGGTAATAATACCCACATGTTTAACAAATTATTCACCTTTTTTCCAAGACAAATTCAGGGAAAAAAAGATCGAACAAATTAAGGAATATAACCAAAATAGGATATCAGGACAGGCTCAATATCAGACATGACTGGCACGTGATCCATCCGTTGCCTGTCAAATTGCTACCATAGCAATTTACAGCATTGCAGAGTGAAACACTGAAACATATAAAAGAGCAAACCATTTCAAATCACCAAAAATGCATCCATGCACTCAACATTATTCAAAGCCTCATTCCACAGTCAAAAGGGATAGAATCCAGGTTGATGACTTGACTAGTTTCTTATAAAGAAAGTTTATAAGTGTGATTGCCCTTAGCCTGAAAGGACATAATCCAAGCAGAACATTGCACTAGTTTCCTCCCTCCACAAAACTCCCTTTCCTTTCTTTTCTTTTCTTTGATAAGGAAAGAAGGCTGAAGAAATCATATAACCCTCTCTTTCTTTGGATAGAACCTTGGAGATTCTATTCATCATTCCATTTTTTCTACCTTGTACATTTCATGAGCCATTTTAAATATTCATGATAACATTCCTTTAGCTAATCACGATCTCGTTTGACAACAAAACTAAAGAAATTTAAGGATTTGAACTCTCTTGAAGCATTACCTCAGTTTTCCAATATAAGAGCTGCTTGACCTTGATATGTTATCTGCATTCATAGAGATGACGTACTCTGTACAAGTGGTTCTCCGATTACGCTTCGCAGAAAGAAGAAACTTGCCATTTTCTACAAGCAAGGCTGATGAAAAACAGAATGGAAAAAAACATCAGGATGCCGGGTTTTTGATGAAAACAAGGTAATCTAAGTTCGTATAAACATAGAAGGGAAATATCGAGAAGCCTCAGTCATGGTTCTGAACCATTAACTAAGAATCCTTTTCCACCATCGACAAAGTATGTATTGATGAAAATGCGGAACTGTAACTCCTACAGCCATGACATTACACACTAGGAAGTGATTACCAAAAGAAAAAAAAAGAAGAATCCCACCTAACCAGAATCAAAAATTCATGCTCTTCAAACAGTCCACAAAAGGAGAAATAAACATCCTTTTGTGAATCATCATCTGAATTTTCTGTCAATATCTGTGAAGTTCGCCTAAGCATACAAATATCTATGCACAAAAATCAACCCCTCATTTGTCAGTGAGACACCTCCACAAACCTGATTCCATCTTTCACTCTGTGAAACAAGGGACTTTTGCATAATCTTGGTGGATTACGTACAGAGTAAGATGATTCTTCTGGCAACCCACAGAAATGAATCCAATCTAATCCATGATTTAGAAAGAAAAAAAAACTTTTAAATCCTAAAGGATCAAATGCAAGAAAGGGAGACATCAAATGACGGTGGAAACATATGAAGCTTCACATATGAGCAAAAGATCTAAATTAGACTACATGTCAGACTGCATAAGTGAGTAAAACAAACTTACCAGGGCTAAGGCAAAGGAAAAGTTGGTAAGTTGTATTAGCTTTGTCTCTTCGGATAAAGCACTGGATGGTTCCATCTCGAAACCCAGGCTGCAAAAGGGAATTGGATAACAAACATCAACAATAATATAGCTCTCATTTTCCACTTTAAACCTAGTCCAAGACAATAGAGAGACAGGGGAAAACTAAAGAATGATAATCACCTGCTTAAGAGAGATGGGAAATGTCAACTTTCCACACAACTCAGGACGCTGAACAATTTCTCTGCACATTTCCCTCCATGAGCGGCAAACAGCTGCACATGCAACAACATGTTTACGAGCAGGCCACGTACTCTCACTGGCCTCCAGTCTTTTAATTACATCACGAAGTAACTCTGGTGGGAGGCTTGCCCAACAACTGCTTTGAATGACTATAGGCTGGTCATGCAACTCATGGACAGCACTCTGAGACTTCCCTCTGTTATGACCAGACAGCCTAACCTCGAAACTCCGCCTAGATAAGCTCCCAATACTATCCCTAATATCACGAGCGATACTGCGGAAAGACATTTACTGGACCAGAGCAAGGCTTCACAGGTTACCTTTTATATGTGAATCTTTTGGAGTGATGAACTCAAATCCCCAACATCCGTGCACAATAAATACCTGGAGAGGGGAGTAGGGTATCAATTCAAACTATTCTGCATACCTTAATCACAAAGAAAATAAAAGAGGTGGCCAGAGGTAGATGAGGAAAAGTACAAAGCAAGAAAAGAAGATTCCTGCAAAAGAAGGCTCTTAAAGTAGTCCAAAACTAGAAAGTTTACTGGAGGCCTCTTTCCTACTTGTTAAAATTACATTAGGAAACAAGACTACAAGACCCTCTTCATCATTCATAAAAAGTTAAATCTTAAAAGAATTTTAACACCTCCACCTCCCCCCCCCCAAACACCCCACAAATAAAAACAGAAACTTTATTTTTATTTAAAAAACTCCATTAGTTTGCCATGTTGAATCTTGTATCAGCTACATTTCTCTCTCATTTTCTAATCTGCTAGGGAGGGGGAGGGGGTAATACAAACTCCTTTATAAGTTTATAGCAACAGACCATCCATTAAACCAACGGCAAAAAAGAAGAGCAGAAGATGCAAAAAGTTCATTTTTTGACCTGAAACAACGGCCCAAAAAAGGGGGGAAATTCAATTTTTGCTACCTGGTAAGAAAACAATAACAGGAAAGATAAAAGATTTGATTTTTTCTAGCCCCATCAACAGGAAAAAGAGACAAACAGAGATATATACAAGGAAATGAAATTTCCTAAATAGTCCATAAGTGTCACACTTAGGCTAATCCGGTCTCGCACATACAAAATTATGTTTAATGCTTAACTTTAAACAAAAAACTGTCGGTACACACAAATTAAGCAGCAATGTTTTTAAACAAATGTTACTTAGCTGAAAACCCGGAAATTTTGAAAGAAATTTTCTGGGTAAAAGTCTATATCATGGAAGTTTCAACAAAAAAATTAGATAAAATACACTCTGCTACCTAAGGAAACAAAGTATTCAAAAAACTCACCATAGATCTTCTTCCTTTTTTAGCTCTGTATAACTCACTTCTTTTTTATTCTCTCTCTAAACACTTGGAAAGTCTATCTGACTCTCTCTCTCTCTAACTCATTCCTACCCAGCGGATACCAAAGTCTCTATTAAATCCTCTTCACGGGCCTTTGGTTTTAATTAAATAAAAAAAAGGTACTGTATCTTGTTTTGTTTTTTTTTCCTTTAGTAAATGTGGAGTTGATTCAATAGTATTAAATATTAACTAACTGTCACTTGGTCGGGCCGGGGGGGTTTGGACTTTGTTTACGGAATTTACCTTTTTGTCCTTACAGCATTTTTTTGGAGGGGAGGGGTGGCTTTGGTGAGGTAACTTTTTTTTTGTTTTTCCTTTAAAAGATAATAAAAAAAGAAGAAAAAGGGTTTGGCTTTTTTTTTTGTTTTTTGTTTTCTCTTGAATGTTTTGATGCAAGGTAGTTTGTTTTATGTTACTACACTTCTGCAAATTTATGCCCAAGATAGACTACAAAGAATATGAACAAGTTGGTTATGAATTCTATTGCTGATGTAGTTTGTTTTATGTTCGTAAGAACAAATTTGATGCAGGGTATTTGTTTTATGTTCATAAGAAATTTTTTTCCTTTTTTCAAACTTTTTTAAAGTATTTGGTCACACAGCGGGATGATTATTTGAAAAAAAAAAATTAAGTTCGAAAAAAATAGTAAAATATAAAACTTGTTTCCCTCGCAAAATTATAATTTGCTTCAAGTGAAATACTATAGTTTAATTTTAATACACTTTTCAGCTTACCTTCAAAAAGTGCTTTTTTTAAATCTTACTTTTTTTAATGTTCAAACGAGATTTTCAAAGATAAGGGATAGGTAAATGATGGAAGAATGATAAGACATAAAGCTTTGCTGCATTTTAACAGAACTAGTTTCTGAAAATGTGCGTCGCACATGTATCCCTTATCTATCAATACAAATTTTTTAAAATAACTTTATTGTATTTAAGTGTATATGAGTGTGATGACCGGATAGGTTATCTTATGTTTTAAAATCTAATTTTGTGATCTGAATCCTTAAATATCTTGTTTTCACCTTACTCGATTTGCGTCTGTAGTCCAAGCGTCTTTCCGGAAAGCTTTTATGTGAAAAAACCGAGAAAAATATGAAATTTTGCCTAAAAATCCACTTGAGTTGACTTCGGTCAACATTTTGAGCAAACAGACCCGGATTCATGTTTTGGCGGTCTCGATGGGTCCGTATCGTAATTTAGGACTTGGGCGTATGCCTGGAATCGAATTTGAAAGTCCCTAGCCCGAGTTATCGCATTTTATAGAAATTTAAAATTTTAAGGCTTAATGAATTGGATGGTTGACCAGTGTTTTACTTTTGAAGATCGGGTTCGTATTTTGGTTCCGGAGTTCGATATAGGTCCAATACTATATTTATGACTTGTCTGTCAAATTTGGTGAGAAACGGAGTTGGTTTGACGTGATTAAGACGTCCGGTTGTGAAAATAGAAGTTTCAAAATTTACTTGAAAATTTCATTTGATTTGATGTTCAATTAGTAGTTCTAGGTGTTAATTTGGTGATTTGATCGTGCGATCAAGTTCGTATGGTATTTTTAGACTTGTGTGCATAGTTGGTTTAGAGCCCCGAGGGCTCGGGTGAGTTTTGGATAGGCTACAAAGTGAATTAGACTTAGAACATTGCTGGTGTGCTTCAGTTTTTGTTGCAAGCCTCAGATCTCGCAATTGCGAGGTCAATCATCGCATTTGCGACCACTGTTGGGTTCGCATTTGCAATCTACTCATCGCATTTGCGAAGAGTAGCTAGGGAGGCCAGAGTTCACATTTGCGAACAAAACTTCGCATTTGCAAAGTGGGAGCTGGGTAGGGAGTAATCGTAAATGCGATCAATGGGTCGCATTTGCGGATGGATCAGAGCTCACATTTGTGAACTATTCTTCGCATTTGCGAAGAAAGCAGGGGTGTGATCATCTTCGCATTTGCGGGGCTCGCATTTGCGAACCCTGGTCGCAAATGCGACATCTGCAACTGATCAAATATGACTTAGACGGGATTTTTGGTTCATTCTTCAAATTTTCAACACTGAAATCCTTAGAGGCGACTTTACCCAAACTCTTTCTTCCCCAAATCATTGGTAAGTGATTATATACTATTTCCTTTCAATCTTTCATTACATTTCACAAGTTTTCAACCTAAAATCTAGAGTTTTCATGGTGGAATTGGAGATTTTTGGGTAGAAATTAGGGATTTGGTAAATTGGGAATTTAGACCTCAAATTGAGGTCAGATTCCAAAACAAATTACATAACCGGGCTCAAGGGTGAACGGGTAATCGGGTTTTGTCCGAACTTCGGGATTGGACCAAGCGAGCCCGAGGGTTGATTTTTGTTGCCTTTTTTCAAAAATGGCCTAAATTGAATTCTTTGCAATCGTGGATAGTTCCTAAGGCTTAATTTGAATCGTTTGGTTGGTAATTTGCTAGATTCTATTGGTCCAGAGGCAAAGTTGTGGTTGAGCAGTGAGCGGTCTTTGGAGCGAGGTAAGTATTGTGTCTAACCTTGACTTGAGAAAATTAGGAACCCTCGGGCTCTTTTCTATGTGAATTTCATGATAGCGGCGTATATGTGAGGTGATGAGTGCTTATGGGCCGCCGAATTATCTATTTTCCTTGTTTTCCCGTTCTTCTTATATTATATATTTCCATGTCTTAGTTGTTATATGCTCTAAATGTGTTCCCATGCCTAATTGCTACTTATTAGTCATTGTTCCCTCCTGTTAATGATATTAGTTCTTTCCATAGTTTCATGATCTCCTAATATTTGCAAGTTGGGTTATTTGTACCTTCTAGTTGTAAATTCTACATTAGTCTCGATGTGTAGTATTGCTTATTCGGATTATCATGGTGTACAAGGTTTCTATTTGTTTCGGTTTGGTGTTTAAAAATTGTAAAGGGTTTTCTTTGATTTAAATTGTGAGTTTTACTGTGCATATTGAGTACTTAATATTGATATGGTGGGATCGAGTTGCACACCGCAACAGCTGTAATAAGGGTGATATATTAAGGCGGAATAAGGGTGAATTTTATATTGTACGGTAGGAACGGGTTGCACGACGCAACAGGTGTAATAAGGGTGGATTGTTTGGTGGAATAAGGGTGAACTATGATTATGATATTTTGATATGGTAGGATAGGGTTGCGCGCTGCAACACTTATATATATATATATATATATATATATATATATATTCATTATTGTTTACGTTGTTATGAGGAAATAAGGAAGGATTATGTAACGTACGGTGGGATCTGGTTGCGCGCCGCAACAAACTATGTGTTTATGTTTCCCTGAGCTGTGTTAGTTTTACGGTATCTTCGTTTGCACTATTGGTAACTTCTAAACGTTGCTGGCTTATTTCCTGGAGTTGTAGTTATTACTTGCAATTAACTTATTTATTCCATTATGTATTTCCTTTTTCTGTCTTTATTATATATATATTGCGTACAGGTTGTAGTGAGAGTGACCCCGCCTTATCCTTGTCACTACTTCGTCGAGGTTAGGCTCGGCACTTACAAAGTATATGGGGTCGGTTGTACTCATACTACACTCTGCACTTCTAGTGCATATTTTGGCATTGGTCCCAGTTGATCGAGAGGCATAGCAACTCGGACTGATTCTTTGGAGATTCAAGATAGATCTGTTGGCGTTCGCAGACCTTGAAGTCCTCATCTATCTTTTTCCCTTTTTAACTGTTTCTTTCGTTTAGACAGTTGTATTTCTTTCAGACTTTACATATAGTAAATTCTAGAAGTTCGTGAATTGTGAGTCAAGATTCAGGTTGTAGTAAATATTAAAGCTTTTATATTATTCCGCACTCGCTTTATTTCGTTTTAGCTTATTTGATGTTATTTACTGAATTGAATAAGGATTGGCTTAATAATTCACTAATGTTGGCTTGCCTAGAAAGTGAAATGTTAGGTGTCATCACGGTCCCGAAGGTGAAAATTCCGGGTCGTGACAAGTTGGTATCAGAGCACTAGGTTGCCTAGGTCTCACAATTCATGAGCAGGCTTAGTAGAGTCTGGAGGATCGGTACAGAGACGTCTGTACTTATCTTCCAGAAGCTATGAAGTTTAGGAACAAATTTCACTTCTATTCTTCTATGTCGTGCGATTTTTTTCTCTCAATGCTAAATGAACTCTTCTACTCTTATTCTCTCGCAGATGGTGAGAACACGTACCACATCTTCGGTTGAGCAGCAGCCAGAGCCTCCAGTGGCAGTTCCTTTGAGGGGCAGAGGTCGAGGCCGAGGTAGGGGCAGGGCTCAACCCAGAGCACGAGCAGTGGAGCCTCAGGTAGAGTTTGACGAGGAGGTTCCAGCCCATACTTTTCCGGTTGGGCCAACTCAGGTTCTGGAGGGGTTCATCGCCACCCCAGTGCTTCAGGATGCTTTGGTCCGTTTGGTGGGCCTTATGGAGAGTGTGGCCTAGACTGGCGCATTCCCCATGGCACTAACCGTCGCTCAGGCTGGAGGAGGAGCACAGACTCCTGCTACTCACACTCCGGAGCAGATGGCTCCCCAGTATCAGACTCCAGCAGCTCATCCGGTCGAAGTAGTTTAGCCGGTTGTTGCGGCATAGGCCGTTGATGGGTCAACTATGTCTTCTGAGGCTTTATGGAGATTGGACAGGTTTACCAATCTCTTTCCAATTCACTTCAGTGGTGCTTCTTCATAGGATCCCCAAGAGTATCTTGACAGCTGTCATGAGGTGCTACGGAACATGGGTATAGTGGAGACCAATGGGATCGATTTTGCTGCATTTCAGATGTCAGGTTCCGCTAAAAAATGGTGGAGAGATTATTTGTTGACCAGACCAGCTAGGTCGCCTGCTCTTACTTGGGACCAGTTCTCTCAGCTCTTCCTAGAGAAGTTTCTCCCTATCACATTGAGAGAGGAGCATCGCCATCAGTTCGAGCGTCTCCAATAGGGCAATATGATTGTTACTCAGTATGAGACATGTTTTGTAGATTTGGCCCGTCATGCTCTTCTTCTTCTTCTTCCTACCGAGAGAGATAGGGTGAGGAGGTTTATTGAGTGACTTGCTCAGCCTATCAGATTGTAGATGGCTAAGGAGGTTGGGAGTGAGATTTCTTTTCAGGCGGCTACCAATGCCAGGCGAGTCGAGATGGTTCTTGCACAGGGAGGTCAGGGGTCTGACAAGAGACCTCGTCATTCTGGTGGGTTCAGCGGTGCCTCATCTGGAGGAAATGGTACTTTTGGTAGAGGCCATCCTCCCAGGACGTTTCATTCAACGCTTCAGGCATCCCATAGTGCTTTAAGGAGTCTTGGTCCTTATGTGCCTCATTCTGGACAGCCATCCTACAGTGCACCACCAGCTCCTATCATTACATCTCCTATTCAGAGTTATTACCGTGGCCATCAGGCCCATTCGAGTCAATCTCAGTTTCCGTAGCTACAATACTAGGATGAATGTTTCGCGTGTGGTGGTTATGGGCATATCAGGAGGACCTGTCCGAGATTATTGGTCGTCCCGCCATAGCATCAAGGTTCTTGTTCCATGGTTCCGGCACCAGTTACTGCACCACCTGCTCAGCCAGCCAGGGACAGGGGTCAGGGTCAGGCAGCCAGAGGTAGATGCCAGATTGTTAGAGGTGGAGGTCAGGCCGTTAGAGGTGGAAGCCAGCCAGCTAGAGGCAGTCCCAGGGACGTAGTTCAGGGTGGTGGTGCCTAGCCCCGATGTTATGATTTTCCAGCCCGGCGTGAGGCTGAGTCATCTGACGATGTTATTACAGGTACTGTTTCAGTTTGCAGTAAAGATGCTTATGTTCTATTTGATCCAGGTTCTACTTACTCCTATGTGTCATCCTATTTTGCTTCATATTTGGTTGTGCCCCGTGATTCTTTGAGTGCTCCTATGTATTGTCCACACCTGTGGGGGATGTTATTGTTGTAGACACCGTTTATCGTTCATGTGTAGTCACCATTGGGAGTCCCGAGACTAGTGTAGATCTTCTACTTCTCGATATGGTTAATTTTGATGTTATCTTAGATATGGATTGGTTGTCTCCTTATCACGCTGTATTGGAATGTCACGCTAAGACTGTGACCTTAGCCTTGCTGGGGTTGCCTCGATTAGAGTGGAGGGGGACTCCTACCCATTCTACCAGCAGGGTTATCTCTTATATGAAGGCTCGACGTGTGGTTGATAAGGGGTGTCTAGCTTATTTGGCTTATGTTCGCGATCTTAGTGCGGAGGTTCCTTCCATGGATTCAGTACCAGTTATTCGTGAGTTTCCAGAGGTGTTTCCTGCAGACCTGTCGTGGATGCCACCCGATAGGGATATTGATTTCTGTATAGATTTGGCTCCAGGCACTCAGCGCATTTCCATTCTGCTATATTGTATGCCCCTACCAGAGTTGAAGGAATTGAAGGAACTTACAAGATTTGCTGGATAAGGGCTTCATTAAACCTAGTGTCTCGGCCTGAGGTGCACTTGTGTTATTTGTGAAGAAGAAGAATGGATCGATGAGGATCTGCATAGATTATGGGCAGTTGAACAAAGTCACCATTAAGAACAAGTATCCATTGCTGAGTATTGATGACTTATTTGATCAACTTCAGGGTGCCGAGGTGTTTTCGGAGATTGATTTGAGATCTGGCTACCATCAGTTGGAGATTAGAGCATCTTATGTCCCTAAGACAGCTTTTCGTAATCGGTAGGGGCATTATGAGTTTCTAGTGATGTCCTTTGGGTTGAAAAATGCCCCCGCAACATTCATGGATATGATGAACCGAGTGTTCAAGCCTTATTTGGACTCTTTTGTGATTGTGTTTATTGACAATATCTTGATCTACTCCCACAGTCGAGAGCAGCATGAGCAACATCTTAGGATTGTATTTCAGACTTTGAGAGCCAGCCAATTGTATGCTAAGTTTTCAAAGTGTGAGTTTTGGTTGGATTTTGTCGCTTTCTTGGGGCACGTTGTATCAGCAGAGGGAATTCAGGTAGATCCTAAGAAGATTGAGGCAGTTCAGAACTGGCCTAGACCCACTTCAGCCACGGAGATCAGGAGTTTCTTGGGTTTGGCGGGCTATTACCGTTGATTTGTGGAGGTTTTTTCATCTATAGCAGCCCCGTTGACCAGTTTAACCCATAAAGGTGCCCCGTTCAGATGGTCAGACGAGTGTGGCAAGATTTTAGAGGCTGGAGACTGCTTTGACTATAGCGTCGATGATGGTGCTACGCACAGGTTCAGGATCGTATCTGGTATATTGTGATGTGTCTCGTGTTGGGCTCGGTGCAATATTGATGCAGGAGGGAAGGGTGATTGCATATTCATCGTGACACTTGAAGGTTCATGAGAAGAATTATCATGTCCATGACTTAGAGTTGGCAGCCATTGTTCATGCGCTGAAGATTTGGAGGCACTATCTTTACGGCGGTCGTGTGAGGTTTTCACGGATCATCGGAGCCTTCAGTATTTGTTCAAGTAAAAGGATCTCAATTTGAGGCAGAGGAGGTGGTTGGAGATATTGAAAGACTATGATATCACCATCTTGTATCATCCCGGGAAGGCCAATGTGGTGGCCGACGCCTTGAGCAGAAAGGCAGCGAGTATGGGCAGCCTTGTGATCATTCCAGTCGATGAGAGGCCGCTTGCATCAGATGTTCAGACCTTATCCAACCAGTTTGTGAGGTTGGATATTTCAGAACCCAGTTGTTTTCTAGCTTGTACAGTCGCTCGGTCTTCTTTGTTTGAGCGCATCAGAGATCAGCAGTATGACGACCCTCATTTGTTGTTCCTTAGAGACATAGTGCGGCATGGTGGTGGAAAGCAGGTTACTATTAGAGATGACGGAATTTTGAGGATGCAGGGTCGTGTTTGTGTGCCTAATGTGGATGGACTTCGTGGGTTGATTCTTGAGGAGACCCACAGTTCCCGGTATTCTATTCATCCGGCCGCCGCCAAGATGTATCAAGACTTGCGGAAACATTATTGGTGGAGGAGGATAAAGAAGGATATAGTTGCTTATGTAGCTCTTTGTCTAAATTTTCAGCAAGTAAAGTATGAGCATCAGAGACCTGGTGGTTTGCTTCAGAAGATAGAGATTCTTGAGTTGAAGTGGGAGCGTATCACTATGGATTTCGTAGTTAGACTCCCACAAACTCAGAGGAAGTTTGACGTAGTTTGGTTCATTGTGGACATGCTGACTAAGTCAGCGCATTTCATTCATGTGGCAGTTACCTACTCTTCGGAGCGGTTGGCAAAGATTTATATCCGCGAGATCGTCCGTCTTCACGATGTCCCCGTGTCTATCATTTCTAATCGAGGTACGCAGTTCACATATCACTTCTGAAGGGCAGTACATTGCGAGTTGGGCACGCTAGTTGAGTTGAGCATATCATTTCATCCTCATACGGACGGATAATCCGAGTGCACTATCTAGATATTGGAGGATATTCTCTGCGCATGTGTTATAGACTTCAGAAGATCGTGGGATCAGTTCTCTCCCCTTTCAGAGTTCGCCTACAACAACATCTACCAATCGAGCATTTAGATGGGTCCCTATGAGGCATTATACAGTAGGTGGTGTCGGTCGCCGGTTAGGTGGTTCGAGCCGGGGGAGGCTCGATTGTTGGGTATAGACCTAGTACAAGATGCCTTGGATAAGGTCAAGATTATTCAGGATTGTCTTTGCAAATCTTAGTACAGGTAGGAGAGTTATGTCTACTGTAGAGTTTGTGATATTGCATTCATGGTCGGGGAGAGAGAGTTCCTTCGGGTATCACCCATGAAGGGTGTAATGAGGTTCAGAAAGAAGGTCAAGTTGAGCCCTAGGTATATCGGGCCCTTTGAGATTCTGGAGAGAGTGAGAGAGGTGGCTTACAGGCTTGCATTGCCACCGGGGGTATCAACAGTTCATCCGGTGTTCCATGTGTCCATGCTTCGGAAGTATCATAATGATCCATCCCATGTGTTAGATTTCAGCTCTGTCTAGTTGGACAAGGATTTGACTTACGGGGAGGAGCTTGTGGCTATTCTAGACTGGAAGGTTCATCAGTTGAGGTCGAAGAGTTATTCTTCAGTTCGAGTGCAGTGGAGAGGTCATCCCGTCAAGGCAGCTACTTGGGAGTCCGAGTCGGACATGCGGAGTAGATATCCCCACATTTTCACCAGCTCAGGTACTTTTCTATGTCCGTTCGAGGATGAACGGTTGTTTTAGAGGTGGAGAATATGATGACCCGATAGGTCATATTATGTTTTAAAACCTAATTTTGTGATCCCAAGCCTTAAATATCTTGTTTTAGCCTTTTTCTATTTGCGTGCATAGTCCGAGCGTCATTCCGGAAAGCTTTTATGTCAAAAAACTGAGAAAATATGAAATTTCGCCTTAAAATTCACTTGAATTGACTTTGCTCAACGTTTTGAGCAAACAAAACTGGATTCGTGTTTTGACGGTCCCGTTAGGTCCATATCGTGATTTGGGACTGGGGCGTATGCCCGGAATCGAATTCGAAAGTCTCTAGCCCGAGTTATCGCATTTTATAGATATTTAAAAATTTAAAACTTAATGAATTGGAAATAGTTGACCAATGTTTGACTTTTGAATATCGGGCCCGTATTTTAGTTTCAGAGCCCGGTATAGGTTCAATACTATATTTATGACTTTTCTATCAAATTTGGTGAGAAACGGAGTTGGTTTGACGTGATTCGAACGTCCGGTTGTGAAAATAGAAGTTTCAAAGTTTTCTTGAAAATTATTTGGTGTTCAATTCGTAGTTCCAGGTGTTAATTTGGAGATTTGTTCACGCGAGCAAGTTCGTGTGATGTTTTTAGACTTGTTGCATAGTTAGTTTAGAGCCCCGAGATCTCGGGTGAGTTTTGGATAGGCTACTGAGTGAATTAGACTTAGAACATTGCTGGTGTGCTTCAGTTTTTGTTGCAGGCCTCAGATCTCGCAATTGTGAGGTCAATCGTCGCATTTGCGACCCCAGGTAGGTTCGAATTTGCGACCACTGATGGGTTCGCATTTGCGATCTAATCATCGCATTTTTGAAGAGTAGCTGGGGAGGCCAGAGTTCGCATTTGCGAAGAAAACTTCGCATTTGCAAAGTGGGAGCTGGGTAGGCAGTAATCACAAATGCGATCAATGGGTCGCATTTGCGGATGGATCAGAGTTTGCATTTGCAACTTATTCTTTGCATTTGCGAAGAAAGCATGGATGTGATGACGTTCGCATTTGCGATGGATTCTTCGCATTTTCGGGGCTCGCATTTGCGAACTTCAGGTCGCAATTGCGACATCTGCAACTGATCAAATATGACTTAGATGGGATTTTTGGTTCATTCTTCAAATTTTCAGAACCTAAAACCTTAGAGGCGATTTTTCCAAGACTCTTTCTTCCCCAAATCATTGGTAAGTGATTCTAACCTATTTCCTTTCAATATTTCATTACATTTCACAAGTTTTCAACCTAAAATCTAAAGTTTTCATGGTGAAATTAGGGGATTTTTGGGTAGAAATTAGGGATTTGGTAAATTGGGGATTTAGAACTCAAATTGAAGTCGGATTCCAAAAAAAATTACATAATCGAGCTCGGGGGATGAATGGATAATCAGGTTTTGATCCGAACTTCGGGATTGGACCAAGCGGGCCCGGGGGTTGACTTTTGTTGACTTTTTTCAAAAATAGCTCAAATTAAATTCTTTACAATCATGGGTAGTTCCTAAAGCTTAATGTGAATTGTTTGGTTGGTAATTTACTAGATTCTATTAGTCCGGAGGCTTGTTTGAGAGGCAAAGATGTGGTTGAGCAGTGAGTGGTCTTTGGAGCAAGGTAAGTGTTGTGTCTAACCTTGATTAGAGGGAATTAGGAACTCTCAGACTATTTGTTATGTGAATTTTATGAGAGCGGCGTATATGTGAGACGACGAGTGCTTATGCGCCGCCGAATTATATATTTTCCCTGTTTCCTCGTTATTCTTATATTATCTCTTTCCTGTCTTAGTTGTTATATGCTCTAAATGTGTTCTCATGCCTAATTTCTACTTGTTAGTCATTGTTCCCTCCTATTAATGATATTAATTATTTCCATAGTTTCATGATCTCCTACTATTTGCAAGTTGGGTTATTTGTACCTTCTAGTTATAAATTCTGGATTGGTCTCGCTGTGTAGTATTGCTTATTCGGATTATCATGTTGTACAAGGTTTCCTACTTATTTCAGTTTGGTGTTTCGGAATTGTAAAGGGTTTTTTGTGATTTGAATTGTGAGTTTTACTGTGCATATTGAGTACTTCATATTGATATGATGGGATCGGGTTGCACGCCACAACAGGTGTAATAAGGGTGATATTTTGAGGTGGAATAAGGGTGAATCTATACTGTACGGTGGGAACGGGTTACACATCGCAACAGATGTAATAAGGGTGGATTGTTTGGTGGAATAAGGGTAAACTATGATTATGATATTGTGATATGGTCGGATCGGGTTACGCGCTGCAACACACTCACACACACACACACACACACACACACACACACACACACACACACACA
>ML394613.1:258253-281514 GCA_005239525.1 Nicotiana knightiana
ATATATATATATATATATATATTCATTATTGTTTACGTTGTTATGAGGAAATAAGGGAGGATTATGTTTCGTACGATGGGATCGGGTTGCGTGCCGCAACAAACTATGTGTTTATATTTCCCTGAGCTGTTTTAGTTTTACGGTATTTTCATCTGCACTTAAGGATTGGTAAATTCTGAACATTACTGACTTATTTCCTGGAGTTGTAGTTATTACTTGCAATTAACTGATTTATTCCATTCTGTATTTCCTTTTCTGTCTTTATTATATATATATTGCGTACAGGTTGTAGTGCGCCTTAGCCTCGTTACTACTTCGTCAAGGTTAGGCTCGGCACTTACAAAGTACATGGGGTCGGTTGTACTCATACTACACTCTACATTTCTTGTGCAGATTTTGGCATTGGTCCTAGTTGATCGAGAGGCATAGCAGCTCGGACATGTTCTTTGGAGACTCAAGGTAGATCTGTTGGCATTCGCCAGACCTTGAAGTCCTCATCTATCTTTTCCCATTTTTTACTGTTTCTTTCGTTTAGACAGTTGTATTTCTTTCAGACTTTACTTGTAGTAAATTCTTGAAGTTCGTGAATTGTGACTCAAGATCCGGGTTGTAGTACATATTAAAACTTTTATATTATTCTGCACTATTTTTATTTCGTTTTAGCTTATTTGATGTTATTTACTGAATTCAATAAAGATTGGCTTAATAACTCTCTAACGTTGATTTGCCTAACAAGTGAAATGTTAGGCGTCATCATGATCCCGAAAATAAAAATTTCGGGTCGTGACAATGAGGGTAATGAGTAACACAAAATTTTAATGCAACATTATTTTACATTTTCTAAACCTGTTGTTGAGGCCGGTAAGTACAGTGTAACAATGTGTAATGAAATTAATTTTGATGTTATTAGGTCCAAACAATTGTATCACACACCTTATATTTTATTCTAAAATGATATTTTTAATATATGTATCATTCTCACATTTTAACTGGTATGTCATGACCAGAACTCTTGAAATTTATTTAATTCACTGTTTGTATAAACGCAACACACATTGTCCTATGAGAACTATTAGAAAGCTTATGCATATAAGCCAAAAAAATTGTTCTTTCAAAAATCATTTGCATTTACCTCAAGGTTATTAAAAAGCTAACTATTGACTAATCCACCTATATTTATATAATATAGAAAGATAAAATTAAATACAAATTAAAATTAGTCAAATATAAAATACATCAAGCATTTGCACAGGTTTTCATTATCAAATCACTGCGATAATTTATATTATCCTTTAATATATATAAAAGCACATAATTTTCAACATAGATTCGTATACTATCTTTACATATATTTATAAATAATTATATGCTGAGACTTCTGTTGTTTTAGAATATCTAAAGATGATTTAACAAATACGAAGCAGAAGTAGCCACCTAAAAAAAAAATTCAATTTAAAAAATAATCTTCAAGCTAGAAATAAATATCACTAGAGAAATAAAAATAAATGTATACACATACAGGAAAAGGGGTAGTAGTGTAATACTTTTTTCAACAATTAATCAGACCTAAAAAAGCAACAAATATACACCCTTTCAATTTTCGTATGCCATATTCGTTAAGAAAAAATAGTCAATGATCAGAGAAATCAGGGTCCATAGACACCCCCTCCATATTAGGCCACATTTGTATCCATTTAGCATTTACCAGAATTCTATCTTCCCACTGTCTTCAATTCATCTACTTTAGCATCCACTAAAAATTGTTTAAATTTTCTTGTCTCCATCTCCTGCACAGGACTACCATTAAATCTATCTTCACTTATTAGAATTGTATTGAAATCCCCCAGTATAAGACAATGACTCCTTATATTGACCATTGATATCAGCATCTCCTCCCATAGACTCTTCTTGTCTTGCATTGTATGTTTACCATAGACAACACATAAGTGAAACTGAACATTCTGCTGCAATATTGTTACCTTTCCTAAAATAAATTGTTCATGATGTTTATTCACTGTATAGTCCACCAATGTAGAATCTCATGCAACCCATATTCTACCACCAGGAGCCTCATCATAATTATCCACCCATTTTCAGTTTTTTAGAGTCTTCCTTAACACAGATTCATCCTTACTTTCGTTTACCCTATGCTCAATTATGACTATCACTACTACATTATTAATTCTGCAAAAAAAATTTAGTTCTTTTTGTTTGTACACCTTATTCAGACCCCTTACATTTCATGCAATAAAGTTCATCATGATATAATAGATAAGATTGGAGTTGTACCCCTACCTTCCTTGTTATGCATTTCTTTTGCACCTTGAGCTTCAGACAGTTGAACAATTTTTTGAGCAGTATCAACCAGCGGTTTGAAAGCATTGCCAATATCCACTTCTTTCTCCCTTATCACTTCTGTGTGCTTCTTAGTTGCAGATCTTCCTCGAGCTATTTGCCATTGTGTTTCAACCTCTGAATTATTATTTTTTATAGTTCTTTTGTCCTCCACTTGTTCATTAAATCTCCCTTGTGTATCAATTTTGTCAACCTTAGGATCTAGTGCTCTAACTTATAAATATTTATAAGAAAAATATTTATAAAAAGTAAAACTTAACTCAAAATTAAAATTTTGAAATATAAAGAATTTCTGCATAATTCAAATAGAGAGAAATATAATAACTAACAGTTTCATTAATGTCAAAATTCAACCTAGAAAAATAATTTAATTATTATGTTTGCTAATATTTGAGTAACATGAAAATATACGGGATTGTAGATGTATCCTTGTGATGCAGAAGACCACACAAAAATGAGAAAAGTATAAAATATTACTTCTGCATCCTGAAAGAGATAATTGTCTCACATGTACAAAAAGGAGTGCAAAAGCAAATAAACCAGCCAGCTGAAGATTTGAGCAAGAATACTAATTAAAGTATTGGTGAAATGCCTTCCTGATCACTTAAACTTGTAGGGTTTTTAAAAGCCGATACATAAACTTTAAATTTTCCCATTTGAATACCTTAATCGTGGAAGTTGAAAAGAACTCTCATTGAATAGGTATAGGAAGATGAAAATCAACTTTAAGGCAATGAATAGGCTGCTAAGTAGCTGTTGTAAGAAAATTATTCCACCCGTTTCTATACCCATTTACCGGATTCATTGTTGTACAACTTAATTTATCATTTATTGAAAGGTAGGTTTTTTATACAAAAATATTAAAGAAATTGTGTTTAAATGAGGGATAAAATAGTCATTCAACTTTTTATGGATATTTTAGTAAATTAATTTTACCTAAAAGTTTTCACGCTTATAATATAGTATGATATGATATGATTAAACAAATGAATGAAAACGAGGTCCAATATTTTTTTAGGAAATATATGTCGTACTTGGAGTTCATTGTGGAAGGGAAATATCTATAATTATATCGTTTTTTTTTTGTCGTTCTCTAAATAAGTTGGAGTGACTTACATTAAGCAAGAAAATGTTTGAAATTATATGTTATTAGGATTTCACATTTCTCACCTACCGAGTTGACATTAATTGGTATGAGGCTCTGTCAGATGTGTTTATCGATGTAAACTAGAGCTCAAAACCTTGAGTTGAGACAGATGCTTTTTGATTCTATAAATCAAAAAGTAAAATATGTTGTTAAAATTAATAATTACTCATTACTCTAAAAATTATTCTATAAGTCTCATTTTATAAAAAGAGATTCGAAGTCCAGGAGTTGGAACACATAATTCTCGATGTAAACTCGAGTTCAAAACCTTCACGTTTTTCTAATAAAATTTATAAAATTGTAAACTGCGTGAAAAGTGTTATAAGTTAGCATAATTAATAGTAATTCAAAATGTTTAAAAGAGTTTGAGAAATTATACTAAAAGAAAATTTTATTTGAATTCTCTGTTTGTGGCTTTCATAATTGTCATGAAGTTTTGGCCTATATATCAAAGCTTTTCAGCACTAACTATTTTACATAATGAATGATTACATTAAAGAATATTTTACATTTTAGTGATATTTATTGAAGAAAATTTTAGGAAATAGTTTTCAATTCTAGTTATAACATAATTGTAAATGTTGGATACAAGCATAATCGATAAACGGGAAAATAATCTCAACTCTATAGTTTTATAGATGTAAAGCCCACTCTAAGCATTTTAGGACAAGAATAAAAGAAAATTGTGTAGACATCATGTGCTTTTACTATAATTATAACGAAATTAGTTTATAATCGATAATGACACAGAAGTAATAGCATTAGTTTTTTTTAGTAACAGACAATTACACCGTTTATAAAACCACCAATTTTTGTTATCTTACGTGCAATGATTGTCGATGAGAGTTGTTAAGAATACATATATTTAATGAGAGTAAATTTCAGGTCACTCGATTTTGTGCTCGGTACTTCAAAAGTATTATTCTTTCTTTTTGTTATATAAAAATTATTTTACTTTACTCTACTTTTCACAAAAATAATTTTAATTAGTTTTTGTTAAAAAAAGCTCACCTAAAATGTGAGAGAAAATGGCAAAAAATGATCTTATATTTGGGGTAAATTCAAATTGATCCCTTAATTATACTTCTTAGCTATTTTGATCCCATAAAGTTGTCACAAGTGAGCGCTTTTAATTTTCATCGAAGGTTTAATAAACTTTGCTTATTAAATGTACTGAAAACTAAAATTTAATTAACTAGAATTACCAATATAGTTCCTTCAAATCAAGTAATGGACAAACAAATTAAAAATTATAGGTGCTCTGCTAACTTAAACATAAAGTTACTATAAAAGATATTATAAGTGTGAAACTAATTGAAAAGTAAACAAGAAAATAATGACACACTTTATCTTTGTAGCCTCTTATTGGCATATACAAACAAATCACACCTCTTCCGGACTAAATTAAATAGTTAGCATTTAATCCTTTAATCGGTTAAAAAAACTAATGATTTGTCCAAAAGTCAAACCAATGGATGAACGCAAATTCACCAATCACCACAATCGATTTTAATGCAACCAACATACATTCACCTTGAAAATGAGTTAATCATTTCATGATATACGAATTTTATATCTTCAGACCGCATAATTAATTATGAAACTACAAAATTCAGTTATCTTATACCTAATCGCAAGCAAGACTAAATACTCTGATGGACTTGTCAAATCCAGAAATCGTAAAACAAAAAATGTACAAGATGCTAGAAAATATAAAAAAAGCATATTACACTTCAAAAAGTTATACAAAATCTTATAATAAGTCAAAAATAGCCGAAATTGTAAAAAATACACTTCTAAATGTGATTCCATAATAATCTCTTTCTTGCATTCTCCATTAAACTATCAATTATAATTTGTTAAACACTCGGCGAAAATCATAAGTTAAAAAAATAGAATAACTTATCATAATTAAAAATTAAAATTAAATTGTCTCGAAGATAAAATTTACTGTAATTTTTAGTAAATAAGTTTACACTTGCGGTTGACCAACCGTTTTTCTTTCCCGCCCTTTACAACACTGAAGACTCGCTAGAGAGCGGCGCATTTTAGCACTATACTTATCTCATGGATTCGTTTTGCCGATGGCGTATTCTAGATCCTTCGGCGTATTTTATTCCCAATTTGCAGGAGATAGTATCCGGTACTTCCGTTGTAAAATTCCCTTTGCACCCGCTTCTATTCGTTATCTAAAAAGAAAAGCAAAATTACGTAAAGGCCATAATGTTTGGTGCAATGTCAATTTTAATCTCCAAAATTTGCAAACAGCGACAAGTGTTTATAGCATGTTTTGGCACCGAATAAACCAAATTTTGCTTATTTGTACAAAAAGAGGGTGAAATACAATGGAGAAGTGCGCAGAAATACTCGATTTTGGGCTAATGTTTGTTATAAATATATATTATATTATGGATGTTCATAAATTTTCTGAAGAAGGTTATTCATATGGAACTCCGTCGTAAGTATGTTTATCTATTTGGTACTCTATTGAAAATAAACTTTCTGAAGAAGCTTATTATTTCGGTACTCCATTATGGATAAATATTACCCCTGGTAGAAGATTATCTGTATCTGGGTACAGTAGCAGCTTACACAGCAGCTTGCAGTAGCAGCTTACACAACAACTTCCTTTCTTCTATAAATAGAGGAGATTTCATTTCATTATGTACATCAGTTTGAAAATTGAATAAGACATCAATCTCTCTCTCTATACTTGTCTTCGATTTCTTTACTATAAAGTCGTTATTTTATAACACGTTATCAGCACGAGACTCTGCCTTGAGAACATACTTTGAAAGACGTATTATTATAGTTATCCTAATCCGAAGGCATCGGTTCTCTCTGTAAGTAAGATCAAACTGTTGTATTTATGAATTTTTATCATTTTTATATTGGTTTGAACGATTGATATTTCTTTGGTGTAAGTATTTTATTTCCATATTAGCAAAGTAAGCATGCAAATGATTCCATGTTTGGCTTAAAGGTTTTACTATATAACTTTATCTTTATAAGTGACAAATTAATTTCCCTTGCTGCTTTGCTATCTTGAAGTGGTTTGTAGCAAAGGACTTGTGACATTAATTTTTGCACGTTCATATATTGCTTAGGTTAGTACTTCCTTCATACAAACATTCTTGTTTCTTGCTACTAACAATATGATTTTTGTTCTTTGGTCTTAAGGAGCCCAATTGATTCACTTAGCAGTTCATGCCATAAATTTGTTTCTGAAGAAAAATATTACGAGAAGGGACCATGATATTCATCTCTATTGATGGCTAATTATGGAAGTTTTCAAAAAATATATAGTCACCGGCAGTGGCATATTTCCTAAGTCTTGTTATGACTTAATTTTATGGTTCACTTAAACTCTAACAGAGTACACCAGAAGTGACAATACTTTGTATATCTCATTATAACTAAGTTTTATTAACCACCAGAAGTGGTATATGCCTATGACCACCAGAAGTGATAATTTAGGGTTGTTATGGTTACAATTGAAGATAAGTTAGAGAAAAATTCTCCATACTACGTACATGCCTCGATTTTCTCTTGAAGTAGCAAATATCTTAAAAAAAGTTTGAAGCATCACAATGTGATGTGGTTAATGCACGTTCAGATAATTATATTCCATTCCCTGAAGGATAAGAATTGTTGATAAATATTAATCCATTTCCTGAAGTGAGTGTGACAATATATGAACGCGCTCTTGATGTAAATATATTACAATTCACCTCCAGAAGAGGTAATATGATTTAGAGAATATATACTCAATATTTTGTATTTTAAATTTTCTCCTGAAGTAGTAAGCAATAAAAATTTTCCCTGGAAGCAGGAAAACATTATGTAGTGGTAGAAATATTAAAATTCTTAATTTCTTACATTTATAAATTTAGTATTGTCTTTCTATTGTTCATTTGGTTATGATTTTTTTTTCTCATGACACTGGAAGTGTCTGAGCGATATTTGATAGTACAAAATTTATCAAAAACTCCTGAAGAGTTAATTGTTTGTCTAGAAGACACATGACACCAGTAGTGTCCGATAAATATTAGATTGTGGATAATAAATGAAGGCTCTAGAAGAGTTTATATACAAATATGTCATTATTATTATATGATTATGGTCAAAACATATGTTGTAGTAAACCTGAAGTTTACTAATACAAATGGCTATCATATTCAGACTACAAATGATTGTAAGATTGAAAATCTTTATGTTTCCACAATCATAGGGGGTAAAATAATATGTATGTGCGAAGTTACCCGCCTTATTCTTTAATTTGTACTACATCATGTATCACAATAAACCAAAAGGTTACTAATGCAAAAGTAGTCACAGTAAACCAGAAGTTTTACTGAGGCAAAAGTAGCTACAGTAAATTAGAAATTTGCTAATACAAAAGTAGCCTCAGTAAATCAGAAGTTTACTAATGCAAAAGTTTGTGCTATAGTAAACCAGAAGTTTACTAAGAGATAGCACATGCAATGATAAACCTGAAGTTTCCATTTGCCATTTTTAGATGAGCTATTTGAGAATTCAGATAAGGATATACTAAAGAACTAGAAGATTCTTCAAGAATTCTCTTGTGTTGCTTGTTCTCATAATAAATTGATTATACCAGCTAAAGTTGGGACTAAGAGCCTAATCTGAAATATATAAAAGGTGAATATAGGCTCATTCACCTATCGTGTGAACCACTTATAGATGCATATATAAGATGGTTACATGTACGGTTATTGTCAACCTGCAGTTTGGCATTTGAAATTGCTTTTATCAATTAAGAGCATAAATTTCAGATTATGAAATCAAGATAATTGATCTTGATGATGCTGGTTTATATCCAAGCCAGTTTAACATTGAATACCTCCTATTAAAGGCTAAACTATCTCTTATGAGAACAAAGCCTCATGTGTTGGTCTAAGATTTTCTAAATTACATATAACAACACTTGTATGCATCAGGCCAATAATATATGATAAGTCCTCCCCTCACAATTGGTTTAGGATCAGAAACTAAATATTTTTACTACTATCTTTTGATGTGTGGTATATGATTAATTTCTCTACCACAATGCACAAAGATATGTTTCCCAAAGAATATTGGGGATATATGTTAGTTTTTCTAACATTTGGGTGATGAATAAACAACTGAAAAATATGCTCTATGAATCGAATTATCCATAGTATGATCCTCACTCAGAGGATAATTCAAGTCAAATGCCAGAAGCATTTGTTGATCCATAATTAAATATCATATTTCAGCTGCGAATGCTCCTATTAAAATTAAAGTCCCTGAAGGATGGAGTTTACTGTACGCATGAAGCGTGGTAGACCAATCGGTTCCAAAGGTAACAATCCTTGAAAAGGATAGGAGCAAATGATCAAAATGATCATAATAAGGGGGAAATGAGCTCTAGAAGATCCAACGACATAACATTTCATGAAACTCCAGAAGAAGTTCAATTACCTGAAATAAGGAAAATGATGAGATCTCAACAAGTTATGTCGTTTAGGAACCGATATGAAATGATCGTCGACGATATGTTTGATACAATGTAGTGCATAATATTGTAAAAGATTGTGAGGATCAGACTTGTAGTCCAGACACCTGAAGATGTCATGCCATTTAAATGTAAGGCATAACCTATATGACTCATTTGATTAAATTCTATATGAAGATCCCTGAAGGTTTTTAAATGCCTAAAGCATATATTTCAAAGTCTCGAGAAATGTATTCAATCAGATTACAAAGATTTTTGTACGATTTAAATCAGTCTGGGTGCATGTGATATAATCGCCTCAGTGAATATTTGCTGAAAGAAGGTTACATAAATGATGTTATTTGTCCACGTATTTTTTATATGAAAATGTCATCAGAATTTGTTATACTTGTTGTTTATGTTGATGACATAAATCTTGTTGGAAATCTAGAAGAGCTCCAAAAGGCAATTGAATATCTTGAGAAAGAATTTGAGATGAAAGATGTAGGAAAGACAAAACTTTGCCTTGGTCTGCGAATTGAACATTTAGCAGACGGGATCTTTATCCATCAATTTGCATATACAGAAAAGGGTCTTAAAACGCTTTTACATGGACAAAGCGCACCCATTAAGTATACCAATGGTTATTCGATCACTTGAATTAAATAAGGATTTGTTCCGACCTCCAGAAGAGGATGAGGAACTCCTTGGTCCCGAAGTACCCTCTCTCAATGCAATTAGTGCACTAATGTATCTTGCTAATGCTACAAGACCTGACACATCATTTCTACTAATTTGCTAGCAAGATATGACTCTTATCCTACACAGAGTCTTTATCAGGGGGAGTAAAGTATGCAGTGTACTCTTTTTTCTTTGCTTAGGTTTTTCCCAACTGGGCTTTTCCTAGTAAGGTTTTTAATGAGGCATCTTTCAATGTATATTATTAGTGTGCTCTTTTTCCTTGACTAGGATTTTAACCACGAGATTTTTTTTCCTAGTAAGGTTTTAACGAGGCACATAATAATGAACATCCAAGGGGGATAAAATACGCGATGCACTCTTTTTTCCTTACTAAGATTTTTTCCCACAAGGTTTTCCTTATAAGGTTTTTAATGAGACACCCAGCAATGCGTATTACTAAATATGTGTACTCTTTTTCCTTCACTAGGATTTTTCCCACGGGGGTTTTCCTAGTAAAGTTTTAATTAGGCACATTATCTTTTAATGAACATCCAAGAGGGAGTGTTATAAATATATATATTATATTATGGATGTTCATAAGCTTCCTGAAGAAGGTTATCCATATGGGACTCCGCCGTAAATATGTTTATCTATTTGGTACTCTATTGGAAATAAGTTTCCTGAAGAAGCTTATCATTTCGGTACTCCGTTATGGATAAATATTACCCCTGGTAGAAAATTATCTGTATCTGGTGCAGTAGCAGCTTACACAACAATTTGCGTACCAGCAGCTTGTGTAGCAGCTTACACAGCAACTTGCAATAGCAGCTTACAAGCAGCTTGCAATAACAACACAACAGTTTGCGTAGCAGCTTACACAACAACTTCCTTTTTTTCTTTAAATAGAGGAGATTTCATTTTATTATGTACATCAGTCTGAAAATTGAATAAGACATCAATATCTCTCTCTATATTTGTCTTCGATTTCTTTACTATAAAGTCGTTATTTTATAACACTGTTTAAGTTGTTTGAATTTATTTATTTTGTAAATTTACTCACTTCCGAATACACTTCAGGTAATCACTTCAGAATTCGCGTATGAAGTTACAATTAAGGTTCAGAAGCGGATCTGAAGTTTTAATCGTTTCATTTGAAGTTCTTATCACTTCAAAGTGCAAATTCAGAAAAGTTCTATCACTTCAAAGTGCTATCAATTCAGAAAAGTTCTATCACTTCAAAGAAAAATAACAATCAGCAACAATAAATCTGAATTTTGAAATTCTCTTAGAACTGAATACCAATTAAACTTTAAAAAAATACATACTTGTTAAATGGGGAGACCAAATAGGCCTCGTGAAATTTTTATGAAATACAAGGCCACCAACTAAGTTCAGGTCAGGTAAATTACGACATGATTGCTCAATTTTGATATTTTTTCATGCAAAATAATAAAGGAACTACGAAATTTCACATTGTAGCGGGGATTTGATTCGATGTAGAATTTACCTAATTATACTTTTGTACGATTAAATAAAATGATTAAAGTAACTTAGGTTTGAATTTAATTTGAGAAACTTCAAATATATATGTTGGGATTTGTCAAGTCTAACTTCATACCCAAATATCCAAAGTTCGAATTGCAAATATAATGCAATATGAAAAATTTTGAAATTTGGTTTGAAGTTAGGCTTAGCGGTCCCCAACTTCAGACCCGTAAATTAATGTCACGATCCAGAATTTCCATCTTAAGTGCGTAATGATGCATAGCATTTCACTTGCTAGGTAAGTCAATGTTAGAGAACCGTTAAGCCAATTACTATTCAATTTCAATAAATATATCTATATTATTATATTAAATTAAAAGCAAGAATGTCCTTCGAAAAATGTCATTCACTTTTTTTATCCTTTTAAAATAGAGCTCACACCTCACAAAATAGTCATTTTACTATTTTCTTAAGGGGACAAAAACTACGACATACTCTTGTAGGTTTTCAACTCCACTAACTTGTAATCTACACTATTACAAGCCACTTTTGTAAGGCACTCTTACAAAGACGTTCACACACTAACTCATAGTACTTGCTACAAGCTACTTTGTAACTCTTCTAGCTACAAAGACTTTGACTTATGACTAACCCTAGTCACACAAGGTCATGAATGAAGTATGGTTTTAGAGTTCCTATTACAAGGCTTCTTAGGAAGCAAGATAGGATGCAATAAAAAGTAAAACACAAGATTACAACTCAACTAATGGACACCTAAGACACACAGTGAAACTGATCCTCTTTAGTGGAGTTGTCTTCTTGTTCTTGACACACTTGAGCTTTCAATTGCTGGCAGATCTTCAATGCTTGAAGAATAATAGTAAATGCTCAAGTGAATATGTTGTTCTTCTTTCTTCAAGATATTATACATCATTACACATTCCAAGAAGGATGTCAAAGATCTTGAAGATACACGGCTCAACCACTAAGAAGTGACTTTTGCACTGTTGCTACACTGTAGCGTGAACAGTAGTAGGCAGTCACCTTTTCTATCACATCTTTTTACAGCTGTCAATTTGGCCTGTACTTTATTCTGCGAATCTGCTAAGGGATCATGTCCCTTAGTTGGTCCATCCTCATCCGATACTGAATGATCCGGAATTCCTGGAGTTGGAGCTAACTGCTTGTGCTGCTTACACATCACGTCCTTTTTCTGGTTCGGCACGTAAAAGTTTGTTAGATCATCAAAACGGAATATAGCCCATCAATTTCCCCCTTTTTGATGATGACAAACTTTTAAATTTGGGAAGCAGTTATGTGAGCAAAGTTGTAAACTGACACCAGTAGATACATAACAGTGATCGATCGGGTTCCTGGCAAAGTTTCCCCTGTCGATGAGCTTCCCCTTGACTTCCCCCTATCTAAGAGCTTCCCCTGAACTTCCCCCTTTTGGCATCATAAAAAGGCATACCCAAGCAGAAGACATAAGGAAGTTCGATATAGTTAACTCATGCCCCTTATGTACACACAACATGATAAAAACAGAGTAGAAGCAGAAACGCAGTAGCGAGAACATAAAAAGACTGATTATATTAAGAGATAGGTGAAAACAAAAGGAAGTCTCTGCTCTAGGAGCAAAGAACTTCATTTGGATTTTTCCAGGTAGGAGCAGCTAGGTGAAATCCACATTCCCAACCACAAAAAGAAAAGCATAAAAACTAACAACCACAACACATCACAGAAGAACTGGGGAGGACAGATCCTGAGAGGCACTACAGGAGAAGGGCTTGGAGGAGGAAGCAGAGAGGGTTCGAAGAACTAGGTCCATGTGGGCATTTGCAGAAGTTTGTTCCGCGAGAAGTTTGTCTTTGAGGTTCTCCACTTGTTGCTTAAGCTCAGAATTTTCCTTGGTTTAACTATCGCTCTCCGAAAATCACCGCTACAAGCAGACTTGTTGGGATCCACTGAGGATAGCCCTTCTGATGGAACGTCCAGAATTGCCCCCAGAGCAGCATCATCAATGACTATGTCCACACCCCCTACCAGCACACACACATGACCATCTTCTGGTGTGAAGAGGGTAGCATAGAATTCTTTTACAGGATCTTCATAGACCTTAGGAGTACTCACATTAAACAAGTGTTCCCACTTTTGGAATTCAACCATGGTCACGAGTTGACTTATGCCCGACATCTCTAGTATCTCAGGATCAAATGTACGACCCCACAACACACTTTGGTTTTGAACATTCTCCTTCCACTTCCCACTACTACAAGGAATGGCATCTCAGTACTAGGTTCCACCGCAGTGTCTTCCTCACGCTTTCTTTTCCCTGATACCGTCACAGATTTTCCTTTTGAACTAGCAGATATAGATTTCCTCTCAGTTGTTACCCCGACCACCTTCTGTTTGGTATTCACGTCACTTGTCACAGACTCCTTCTTATTATGTTGAATAGACTCAGACCTTTTCCGTTCTACTAAGGAACTAGGTTCCTCAATAATGTCATCCTCTACTGCCACCACAGGGATGTCCCTGTCCCCACTGTTTGACCGTCCTTCACAATCCTTTTCTTCTTCCTTTTGTTGCTCTTCTTACTCTTTTCTAGAGCCAGACTAGCAGCCTCTCTCTTCTGTAGCCTGGTTGAGGGACACTTAACAGGTGGAGCTGGAGTGCTAGTGCTGTGAAGAATTTTGAAGCGAGCACTCAACACCATGTCATCCTCATCATCCTCATCCATGGGTTCCTCACGCGGAGGAATAGGCTCAAGTAGAGGTGTGTAGAAGATCTGGTCTTGAGGAGACTGAGATGGTGGAGAAGAAGGTTCCTCACTAGGTTTAGAAGGTGTGACCTCATGGGAAGGAGACGCAAAAGAGACCATTGTTCCTTCCTCCTCTAAGATGGACGGTGATGCTCCATGTGTTGCAGGAGGAGAGTGGGTGCCTTCAGAGGGGTCGTTTTCAGATGCGATGGCCAAGATATTTTCTGCTGCCTCTTTTTCAGAAGACTCCATGGGAGTCGAAGAGAAATTATTGTACTGATCAGGGTCGTCTGCTGAAACTTCAGCGACGTGAGAGACTTCAGTGGTGAGAGGCTCGGATTGTGATATAAGGGAATGAGGAGGTACAGAGGTGGTTTCAGTAGTGAGGGTTTTTTGTGGGGAATCTGTTGGAGGAGAGAAGGAAGGAGAAGCTTCTGATTCAGGGAGAGGAGATAAAGGAGTTGAGGCTAAGATGGCTTCCTCCAGAAGAGGTGTTTCCTGATCTTCCACTAGAGTGGTGTTGAGATCAGTGGTGAGAGAAGGGGAGAGTTCATTTGAGGAGGCCATTGATGCAGTTCACTGAGAAACTGAAGGGTTGTTCGTAGGAGTGGGTGTGTAGAGATAGGTTGGAGGAGAGGGAGTTTATAATAGTTAGAGTAATTGGAGGTGAAGGAACTGGTTCAACTGGCGGTAGGGATTTTGGGAAGAGGGAAGTAGGCAGAGGGATTTGAAAGGGTCGAGTGATGGATGTGCTTTTTGAAATAGAGACGGTGTGGCAGCAGTAATAAATGCAAATACTTTTTGAAAAAGGGATAGGATACACATAGCTACTGACTTGAGAAGCATGGACCAGGTCCCGTACTTGATGTTGTTGTTGATTTATTTTTGAAAAAGTTCTCAGTCTCTTTGTGTTCTACACTGCCTTTTCTTTAACTTTTGTAAGCATCATGCGTGTCTACCTACAACCGTATTGATGTGAGTTAGACTTTACCAGAAAACACCTTAGCCATTTGTACTTGAGTAAGTCAATCTTAGCCAATATGGAGAACCGGTCCCTAGAGTGGTCTTAGCATGCCCAGAGCCATTCGATTCTTCTCAAAATGTTTCCTGCCCAGTGCCTTGGTGAATATATCTGCAATCTAATCTTCAGTGCAACAAAACCTCATACTTATGTGTCCCTTCTCAACATTGTCTCTGAGAAAGTGATGTCTCACATCAATGTGCTTGGTTCTCTTGTGTTGCACCGGGTTCCTTGCCATATTGAGTGCACTGATATTGTCGCATAGAAGTGGAATGCTGTCGATAAACACCCCAAAGTCCTCCAGTTGTTGTTTGATCCACAGCAATTGAGTACAACAAGATGCAACTGCAACATATTCAGCTTCTGCTGTGGACAAGGCCACTGAGTTCTGCTTCCTTGTGCCCCAAGAGATTAGGCACGATCCAATAAAATGAGCCATCCTTGAAGTGCTCTTTCTGTCCACCAGGTATCCTGCATAATCTGCGTCAGCATAACCAATAATATTGAAGTTGTCACCTGAGGGGTAGTATAGCACCAAGTCCTGTGTGCCTTTGAGATAGCGTAGAATCCTCTTTGCAGCTTTCAGATGCGACTCTTTGGGATTGGATTGGAACCTTGCACACAATCCCACACTGAATACAATGTCTGGTCTGCTTGCTGTGAGGTAGAGAAGAGAGCCAATAATTCCCCTATACATGGTTTGATTCACAGGAGAGCCAGAATCATCCATGTCAAGTTTGGTAGCCAGTGCAATGGGTGTGTCTATCACTTTGGAGTCTTCCATATCAAACCTCTTGAGTAGTTCCTTGATATATTTCTGCTGACTGATGCATGTTCCCTTAGAAGATTGCTTCACTTGAAGACCCAGGAAGAAGTTCAGTTCCCCCATCATGCTCATCTCGAACTCACTTCCCATGAGCATTGCAATTTCCTTACACAGTGATTCTGCTGTATCCCCAAAGATAATGCATCAACATACACTTGGACTATAGAAGGTTCCTTCCTCGTTACTTCAAAAATAAGGTGTTGTAAATCTTGCCTCGAGAGAATCCATTGTCTAGTAAGAACTTGGAAAACCTTTCATACCAAGCTCTGGGAGTTTGCTTCAAGCCGTACAAGGCTTTGTCCAGCTTGAAGACATGCTCTGGATGAACATGACTTTCAAAACTAGGAGGTTGCTTGACATACACTTCCTCCTTGAGGAATCCATTTAAGAATGCACTTTTCACATCCATTTGAAACAATGTGAATTCCATATGAGATGCAAAGGCAATGAGAATTCGAATGGCTTCCATGCGAGCCACATGAGCGAAAGTCTCATCGTAATCAATCCCTTCTTCTTGGTTGTATCCTTGAACCACAAGCCTGGCTTTATTTCTGGTAGTTTTCCCATTCTCATCAAGTTTGTTCCTGAATAGCCACCTGGTTCCTATGATGGTTCTGTCTGAAGGTCGAGGTACCAGATGCCATACCTTGTTTCTATCGAACTGATGAAGCTCTTCCTGCATAGCAATGATCCAATCTGCATCATTCAGGACTTCCTTGATATTTTTGGGTTCTATTTGGGACAGAAAGGCTGAGAGGTCTAGGGAGTTTCTAGTTTTTGATCTAGTTTAGAATCCGAAATCAAGAGGGGTGATTATGTTATCAAGAGGATGAGAGATTTTATGCTTCCAGTTTGGAACTTGTAGCTGACTAGTGGAAGTGCTTGGTATGTTGGTTGGGCTTCCTTCTGACTCTTGTTATGCAACCTGAGGAGTGCTTTCCACTGCGTCCCCAACTCTTTCCTCAGCTTCTATAGGGGAGATAGAAGTACCAGGTTCCTCATGAGGTCCTGAGGAAGAGGTTGAGTTGCCTTATACTGTCTCTTTTTGTTTGGCTCATCATATCAGCCTTGCCATTTGATACATCGGAGATTTCCCCTGGAACCAAAAGTAGTTCGTTGTCTTGATCATCGTCGTTGTTGTCTTTGCTTGAGAGGGGAGTTTCATTGAAGAGTACATGAACACTCTCCTCCACACATTGAGTTCTTTTGTTATACACTTTGTACGCCTTGCTTTGAGAGGAATAGCCCAGAAAAATTCCTTCATCACTCTTAGAATCGAACTTTCCCTGCTGATCCTTCCCATTATTTAAAACATAACATTTGCAGCCAAAGGCCCTTAGATGAGTCACTTTGGGCTTTATTCCATTTAGCAGTTCATATGGGGTCTTATTCAGGAAGGACCTGATCATACATCTGTTCACCAAGTAACAGGCAGTGTTGATTGCCTCAGCCCAGAAGTTTTTCGCGATCCTACTGTCTATTAGCATTGTTCGATCCATGTCCTCCAGAGTCCTATTCTTTCGTTCAACAACACCATTTTGCTGGGGAGTTCTTGGAGTTGAAAAATTGTGTGTGATTCCATTTTCATTACAGAATTCATCAAATCTTGCATTATCAAACTCCGTTCCATGATCAGACCTGATGCATGCCACTTTCATGTCATCTTCACTTGAATTTTCTTAATAAAGACCACAAATACCTCAAATGTTTCATCTTTTGAACGAAGGAACAATGTCCATGTGAATTTAGAGTAGTCATCCACAACCACAAAGATATATTTCTTTCCACCCCTACTTGGAATTCTCATTGGTCCACATAGATCCATGTGGATGAGTTCAAGAGGTCTGGATGTGCTAACATCTTTCTTTGGTTTAAAATATGATTTCATATGTTTCCCTCTTGCGCATGCATCACATATCTTGTGATCCTTGAACTTTGAATGAGGAAGACCACGAACCAGGTCCTTCTTTATCAATTTGTTCAACAGAGAGAAGCTGGCATGTCCCAGTCTTCTGTGCCACAGCTCAGCATTATCTTCAACTGCCTTTAGGCAGTTCACCTCACCTGCTTCCAGAGATTTTAAATCAGCAACATAGATGTTCTTGTATCTCTTGCCTGTCAACACTACTTCCCCAGTTACTAGACTCGTAACTGTGCATACTTTGGACAAGAACCCCACTTTATTTCCTTTGTCACAGATTTGAGAGACACTCAATAGACTATATTTCAGGCCATCCACATAGTATACATTTTCTATTGAGTGCTCCAAAGATCTTCCAAATCTTACAACACCAAGGATGTACCCCTTTTTTCCATTTCCAAAGGATACATCCCCTCCATGCAGAGCTTTCAATGAGAGGAAGTCCATGGTATTTCCAGTCATATGCTTTGAGCATCCGCTGTCCATGATCCATTGTAGCCCAGTTCCCCTCACTGATCCCTGCACAAATAAATCAATGCTTAGATTTAGGAACCCAAGCAAGTTTGGATCTCTTGTAGTTGGGAAAGGGATGAATAAGAACTCTTCTAGTCCATGCCGACAAGAGTTGATTTTTCTTGCTGTGACCAGGTCCTTTCTTAGTGTTTATTCCTTCAGCAAACATCTTATTTTTCTGGACTGATTGGTCCTTGGCTAGGAAACTTTCCTTGAAGTGTCCGTTGTTCCCACAATGGGTACAAAGCCAATTGTCAGGGACTGTGACATACTTGCTATGCGGGTTGTAGGGAGTTTTCTCCTTTTAAAACCCGATTCCCTGCTTGTTCCCAGAGTTGTTGAAATACATACCAGTGACAGCGTCTGTGGACCAAGTCCAATTCAAGGATTTCTTAAGATCAGATGTCAGTTTTCTCACTTCTGCATGCAACTCCTTGTTTTTCTCAACCTCACTGCACAGACTATTTTTGACCTCATTCAGTTCCTTTTCAAGCTTGACATATTTTTCACTAGCTATTTCCTTCCCTTTATCTATACTTGATGAACCAGGTTCTAATCTTAGTCCCTGAATAGTTTCTTCTAAGTCTGTGATTACTACTAGAAGATTATCTCTTTCTTGCTCAACAGTATCTACTCTCAAGTTCAAACACATCTTTTCACTGCTTAGATTCTCTACTGTTTCTTTCAAATCTGCCACTACTACAGTTAAATCATCTCTCTCATTTTCTGACTCTCTATTTTTCCTCTCTATCTCTTCCTTTTTCTCTTCAAGACCTTTTATGGTATCCTTAAAATCTACAACTACTACCATTAGGTCATCTTTTTCGTTCTCAACACCGTTGATTTTGCACCTTAGAGTCTCATTTTATTTTTCAAGGTTTCCTACGGTTTCTTTCAGGTCAACCACACACATGACTAGGTATCTCTGGTCTGTTCAACTTCTCCTAGCTCTAGGGTCAGTGAGTCTATTTCTTCCATTAAGGTATAATAAGTATCAATTAGAACATTCGACAAAGACTTCAATTTTTTAGGAGAGTAGGATCTCAGGTTTCTCTGAACATCCCTGAAATTTACCTCATCGGTATCATCTTCTTCATCGGATTGAGCCATGAGAGCAAACAATGAGTCATACTCCTTACTTCTGCCTTCAACAACCATCATAGAGCTATTCTCTACTTCAGGTTCCTCTTCTGATTCACTGGATGAGTCTCCCCAGGCAGCAAAAGCTTGTCTCACAACATTGTCAGCTGCAATAGGAGGGTCTTTTTTTAGATAATAAAACTTTGTCTAATTCGAAAACAATAGGAAGGTTTCGGTTTTTTTTAGTTAATAAAATTTTCACGAATTCACATACACTATGAAACTTTCGTTACTTTCAACTATATTCAAATTTAGAAGTATGGATACGGTCAAAATCATATATCTCCAATTTTGTAGGCTCGAGAGATCGCATCGAGGTCAGAAGTTTGATAAATACCTAGCTCGGGCTTGAAGGTAGAATACGAGGCTCGAAGACCTAAGTGCTCGAGAGACATTTGAGCCAAGTACGATCGATTCAAAAACAGTGCCGTTATGAGTTTGTTACAAAAGGATATGAAGGTTTGATTGCGTCCACCAACCAGTAGAGAGACCAGGTCCTCTACTAGTTTCCACAGAATAATGTGATAAAGACGAGTAAAGAGACATGGAATTTTTACGTGGAAAAATCCCTCTTAAGGGGACAAAAACCACGACCTACTCTTGTAGGTTTTCAACTCCACTAACTTGTAATCTATACTATTACAAGCCACTTTGTAAGGCACTCTTACAAATACTTTCACACACTAACTTATAGTACTTGGTACAAGCTACTTTGTAACTCTTCTAGCTACAAAGACTTTGACTTATGACTAACCCTAGTCACACAAGGTCATGAATGAAGTATGGTTTTAGAGTTCCTATTACAAGGCTTCTTAGGAAGCAATATAGGATGCAATAAAAAGCAAAACACAAGATTACAACTCAACTAATGGACACCTAAGAAACACAGTGAAACTGGTCCTCTTTAGCGGAGTTGTCTTCTTGTTCTTGACACACTTGAGCTTTCAATTGCTGGGCAGATCTTCAATGCTTGAAGAATAATAGTAAATGCTCAAGTGAATATGTTGTTCTTCTTTCTTCAAGATATTATACATTATTACACATTCCAATAAGGATGTCAAAGATCTTGAAGATACACGGCTCAACCACTAGGAAGTGACTGCTGCACTGTTGCTACACTATAGCGTGAACAGTAGCAGGCAGTCACCTTTTCTGTCACAGCTTTTTACAACTGTCAATTTGTCCTGTACTTTATTCTGCGAATCTGCTAAAGGATCAGGTCCCTTAGCTGGTCCATCCTTATCCGATACTGAATGATCCGGAATTCCTGGAGTTGGAGCTAATTGCTTGTGCTGCTTACACATCAGGTCCTTTTTCTGGTTCGACACGTAAAAGTTTGATAGATCATCAAAATGGAATATATCCTATCAGGATAAGATTCTCTCCACCTCCCCAAGATCATGGTGTAAATTCCGTAATAGCTTTGTACGAATTAGTACAAATTCGTACTAGGTGGTTATACAGCTGTCCCAATAAGATTCTTTACTATAAATAGGAATGTACATTATTTAGGGTCCCCCTCCTATACAAAGGGGACCCCAATCATTTGTAAGGATCATCAATCATTTGGCAAAGAATATACACCTTTACTTTTCTGCTCATCTCTCAAAAATTGTCCTTTAGCTTTATTACATTCTCTTTGTTTATTTTCTACTGTTCATCGAGGTCCTTCTCGAGGTCACCTTGGGGCTTGAGGAAGAAACTTGTTCATATACTGGTTTAATTTAATTTTCTTACTCAACTCACATACTTACTTTTCTTGTTAAAGTAATTAGTATTGGATTAAATCACATATCTTTAAAACCTCATTACAAATTTAAATTGTTACTTAGTTTTTAGGGTAAACAGTTTGGTGCCCACCGTGGGGCTAAAGATAGTAGTGATTATTTTGTTACTGATTCTCATTACATACGATATTTTTACACTTTTTCTTCTCAAGATTTTCTGATTTTCAGGACTAAAACATGTCAAACTCGGAAAACGCACCTGTTCATAACAACGAAGGTCTCAGACTTTATGGGGAAACCAACAATATAGGGGTCGGTGTACCACCGATAAACCCTGGGGGAGTGCCAAATGTGGAGCCAGTCGAAGTTGGTTCACACATTGCTCTAAACGCCGACTTAGGCACTGGCGTCGGAGGAAGCGTACGCGGAGACACCCGACCTAGTGGCCAAAGAGCACAGGGTCGAGAATATGGGAAATTCAGCCTCCAAGTAATCTTCGAAATATTACAAGCGCAACAGATTGCTATCGCTCAGCTGCAAAGTCAACAAAGGACTCCGAGCGTGATGTGACCAGAAACTACTCGCCGTGCTGAACCAATGTTGGAAAGGTCGAGTGATAATGGATCTGGGGCTGACCCCACTATCATGAGAATGCTCGAAGAACTCATAAAAAGGATCGAGTTAGGAGAAAAAAGGATAAAGGATAATGATAAAAAGGTGGGGACATACAACTTGCGGGTCGACCAAATACCAGGAGCGCCTCCGATTTTGAAAAGTCTTGATTCCAAAAAGTTTGTGCAAAAACCTTTTCCCTCGAGAGCGGATCCGAAGCCTATTCTAAAGAAGTTTCGCATGCCGGACATACCTAAATACAACGGGACCACCGACCCCAATGAGCATATCACTACGTACACATGCGGTATAAAGGGAAACGACTTGGAGGACGATGAAATTGAATCGGTTCTGCTAAAGAAATTTGGGGAGGCTTTGTCCAAAGGGGAGATGATTTGGTACCATAACCTGCCCCCGAACTCTATCGATTCATTTGCCATGTTGGCAGATTCATTTGTGAAGGAACATGTTGGTGCCATAAAAGTTGCAACAAGGAAATCAGACGTCTTCAAAATTAAATAAAGGGACAACGAGATGTTGAGGGAATTCATGTCCCGATTTCAGTTGGAACGAATGAAACTACCACCATTCTCCGATGATTGGCCCGTTCAGACTTTCACCCAGGGGTTAAACGAGCGGTGCTCGATAGCGTCACGACAGTTAAAGCAAAACTTGATTGAGTATCCTGCTGTGACTTGGGCGGATATGCATAACTGATATCAGTCAAAGAATAGGGTCGAGGACGACCAATTGGGAGCCCCCTCGGGTTCGGTGTATCCGAGCAGATTATCAGCAAAGGATTCGAGGGACTCAGACAGGGAACCAAGGTCGAACAAATAAAGGTATCAGCCCTATGTCGAAGAACGAAGAAACAGTTCGAGGCGCAACGTACCTCAGAATGATCGAAGAGTGGATCGAGGAGAGAATCCTCGGGGACTCATGAGTAATTCCGGATTTGATAGGCATGCAAGACCGACAGAGGCACCTCGATTATCGGAATACAATTTCAGCATCGATGCCTTGGGGATCGTTTCAGCCATTGGGAAGATTAGGGATGCCAGATGGCCCAAACCTATACAAACTGACCCTTCTCAAAGGGCCCAACTTGATGTGAAAGTATCACGGGACACATGGGCACATGGCCGAGGATTGCAGACAATTAAGAGAGGAGGTAGCCCGATTATTCAACGAGGGGCATCTTCAACAATTTCTCAGCGACAGAGCCAAAAACCATTTCTGGGAAAGAGACACCAATAGGAAGAATGAACCAGAGGAGTCTCAACATATTATTCATATGATCATCAGTGGAGTCGATGATCACGCTCAACTATGTCTTGTAGAAGACTAAGCGGGCATTGCAAATATAATCCTGGGGTATTATGCCCAGAGTCGATCCCACAGGGAATTGACGTATCAAGCACGCTGTTAAAATACTTCTCAGCTGTCACCTGATCTTTTTTAAATTACTGATACTAAATATTAAAACTAACTTTAATCTACGGTTATGGTTTCCCCCGCTGGTGAACTTATTTCTCGGATACGTCGTATAGCTTGATTAATCGTCTCTATCAATCATGAACACTCTATCTACCA
>MDKJ01116896.1:0-15187 GCA_005239525.1 Nicotiana knightiana
ATTCGATCGTATCGTTAATTTCATTGAGAAATCTTTAGATAGATATTTTGGTTCGGTCATTTAAACATCTATGCCTTTTTACTTATTAGACCGGTGGTGTCTTGACCAGTCCTCGTCACTACTTTACCGAGGTTAGTCTTGATACTTATTGGGCACCGCTGTGGTGTGATCATACTACACTTCTACATAATTTTATGTGCAACTTCAGGTTATTGTTTTTGGTAGCTGCACAAATCGTTGCTGAGGAGACTCAAGGTAGCCTGCTGCTGCATTCGCAGGCTTCAGAGTCACCTTCTTGTTTTATTTCTATTCAACTGTACTTACTTATTCCTAGACAATTGTACTTAGATTCGATATAAAGATTTCGTTGAGCTTATGACTTGTATTTACCAGGTTTTGGGAAATTGTAAACCCTGTCAAGAATTCTATTTCGAAAATTTTAAAATTCCTTTATTATTGTTGTTGTTCAGTGTAAATGTTAGGCTTACCTAGTCCCTAAGACTAGGTGCCATCACGATACCCAACGGAGGAAAATTTAGGCCGTGACAAGTTGGTATCAGAGCTCTAGGTTCATAGGTGCTACGAGTCATAAGCGGGTTTGGTAGAGTCTTGCGGATCGGTACGGAGACATCTGTACTTATCTTTGAGAGGCTACAGAACTATCAGGACAATTTCACTTCCTTCATTCCTATCGTGCGAGTTCATTGATCTTGAAGTTTGAAATTATCGTTCCATTCTCTCACCGATGGTGAGGACACGAGCGGCGGTTCCGGATGATGTTACCCCGAAGTAAATGTCGCAAGGGTTAGAGGTAGAGGCCAAAGAGGACCACGTGCTACAGTAAAGATGCCTACAATAGTATCCGTTGAGGAGTCGCCAGTAGTCCTAGTTAGGGGACAGGTACTGGGGGTGCCTTTTGCTACTGCGGACTTCAGAAGACCGAAGCGTAGTTTTGAGTACAATGGTACATCGGCTCAGGAAGGGTTGATTCTAGTGCACCAATTGCTTCACAGATCAGGGGAGGAGTTCAGACTCCCACCGTCTACACTCCAGACAGTGAGATCATATTGGTCAAGTTCCAGTTGTCATGGAAGCACGACATGTGGTTTCAGTTCAGCCCGTGGTTAGGACAACAACATCAGAGGTAGAGCACCTTGGGATTTAGAGGTACTGGAAGTACCACCCTTCTATCTTTCAGTGGATTGGCGGCGGGTAGCCCAGGGTTATCTGGAGGAGTGTCACCATATTCTTCGTACTTCGGGTATTGTGGAGATGAGCGGGATTGCTTTTGTCATGTCTCAGGTCTAGAGTAGTGGATTGATCAGTGGTGGCGGCATATGAGTTGGGGTAGCCTGGACGAGTTAGCTTTAATAGCATAGATTCAGATTTCGGAGATGTTTTGAGGGAGGTTGCACCTCAGTTCTGTCGGGATGTACAACGCACGAAGTTTGAGCAGTTGCGTTAGGGCGCTATGTCACCATTAGAGTACGCCATCAGATTCAGTGAGTTGTCCAGATATACACCTCACTTGGTTGCTTCAGTTAGGAGGCGAGTCTGTAGATTCATTGAGGGACTCATGCACGGTAGAGAATGTTGGGTCAACCAGTTCAGTTGCATTACCAGCTTCGCATGGGAGCGTTTCAGATACTCATGGGTCTTAGAGGATCCGTATCGTATGTCTTCCACAGCCACGTCGGCAGAGAGATTGTTTTCAGTGTGGAGATGTTAGCCATAGGGTGAGATATTGTTCCAGGATTCAGGTGGGAGGTTATAGCAGGGTGTTCAAGTGGATAAAAGGCGCCTAAGATGGGGAGGCCCGACCCGTTGATGTGTTGCATATAGTTGGCTAGAAGCCGTCGTGTCAGATATCATCACCCATGTATGCCTTGATTTGCTAAAGTGGGGGTACCATTGTATTTCACTATAGTCCTGTTGGTCAGGACGAGTTCCCATTATTTGTTGTCTCATTTATGATTGAGTTTCACTGATTGGCCACCGCTGTGGTGTGATCATACTACACTTCTGCATATTTTTGTGTGCATCTTCAGGTTATTGTTATTGGTAGCTGCACAAATCGTTGCTGAGGAGACTCAAGGTAACCTGTTGCTGCGTTCGCAGGTTTCGGAGTCACCTTCTTGTTTTATTTCTATTCAACTGTACTTACTGATTCCTAGACAGTTGTACTTAGATTTGATAGAAAGATTTTGTAGAGCTTATGACTTTTATTTACCGGGTTTTGGGAAATTGTAAACTCTGTCAAGAATTCTATTTCGAAATTTTTAAAATTCCTTTATTATTGTTGTTGTTCAGTGTAAATGTTAGGCTTACCTAGTCCCTAAGACTAGGTGCCATCACGATACCCAACGAAGGGAAATTTGGGTCGTGACATGAGGAAAGGCCCGTATACTGGCCCAACATTGCTATTTGATTAAAATTATTGTTTGTTGGTGTCTAGTTATTTTTTGATAAATAAATAATTATTATTTGTCACGACCCCAAATCCTAAACCGTCCGTGATGACGCCTATCGTGGAACTAGGCTAGTCAATAACCACATGTTCACAATTTATTTCAAAATCCCAATAAAATTTGAGCATTTCATAAAATATACAGAGTTTACTAAATAAAGTAGGCCAATATACAATGCCACCAACCCCAAAACTCGGAGCCAACATGTCATGAGCATCTAAGGAAAATAAGCCAAAGGTATAATATTATAATACAAAACCTCCGAATAAATAGCTAGATACAACAAGAAGGGAAAATAGAGATGTTGCAGACGCTGAACAACTACCTCTATATCCCTCAAATCCGGCTCCGCACAGAAATAAATGGCTAATGCTCGGTATCTGCACCTGAATCTGCACACAGGGGTGCAGGGAGTAATGTGAATACGCCAACTCAGTAGTAATGAAAATAAATCAAGTCTAAGCGGCAAGGAAACACATAAAATCAATGTCATCAAATCACAATATACACAACCTTACTTTCCAATAGTGTAAACATAGATATATGAAATCATCATGCCTTAAAACCAACTTCAGAAAAGTCCTTTGAAGAATGCATATTTTTAACAACTTCAAACTGAAAGATTTAGTATGAAAATGAAATGAATAAAATAGAGGCCCCTCGGGAAAACACATTTCATAAGCTCAGAGTGAAAGTAATAAAACCATAAGTAGCCCCTCGGGAAAAACCATGTGTCATAATCAGCCCCTCGGGCATGCCTCACAGTCACTCAAAATCAGTAACTCAGCACCTCACAGTCACTCAGCACCTCAAAGTCACTCATGCCTCCCAATCACTAGGCACTCGGCACTCTGTGCGCTCACTGGGTATGTGTGCAAACTCCGGAGGGGCTCCTTCATCCCAAGCGCTAATATCAAGACACCTCGTGGCGTATCATATCCTCACAATCAGGCCCTCGACCTCACTCAGCAGAACCACTCAAAAGGCCCCTCGGGCGAATCAATAAAACAGGGTAGTCGACACCAAAACATAATTTTTAAATCTCAAGTAGTGTAAATCAAGCTGAGTTTCGAAACAGTAAGCACAACGTCGCTAAGTACATCAACAATTAGTGAGGAAAAACAATTGTCAAAAGCCCCCAAGGGGTCTAAACAGATCGGCACGAGGCCCCAAACACGGCTTATAGCTCAAATATTTCAACAATCTTTAGAACATAATTTAATATAAGGTTTTGAGTAAAATATGCAACTCATTAGTTGCCGCGGAGAGGACCTAGTCAAATCCTAAAATCAGTGTGCGCCACATACTCGTCATCCGACATGTGCGCCATTTTAAAATTAGTGAGAAATATGTAGTCTGGTGTTCCATACCCTCAGGACAAGATTTATAACCATTACTTACCTCTACCAGGCCATAACACTAGTCTGCTATGCTCTTGCCCCTCGAATTGGCTCCCGATTGCTCCGAATCTAGCCAAAACCAGTTTAATATCATTAATATATACCAAAGGAACACAACCCAATCGAAAACTATCAAATTATACAAGAATCTCGAAATTCAGCAAAACCCGAGCCCCGGGCCTACGTCTCAGAATTCGATAAATTTTATATCACTAGAATCCTCGTATTTCCACGATTCTATACATACGAAGAACACTAAATAGACAACAATTTCCCACTCAAATCCTCAAAAGAAAAATCCAATTTCCATGCACCCTTCTTCCCCAAATTTGGGTTTAATTCCAACAATTTTATGGTTTAATTACTTAGAAAACGACATATAAACGAGTTGTAAAGTTTAAAACCTTACCTCCAAGTGATTCCCTTCAATTTCCTCTTCAAACTCTCTCAAAAGCGCTCCCAACTCGTTCAACAATGGAGGAAAATGAACTATTCTCGCACAAATGGCCTTTTAAAACATTCTGCCCAGCCATTAAATTTTCCTCAGTGCGATCGTGACTCTAGACATGCGATCGCGATGCACAGACCAGACAATTTATGCGATCGCAGACCAATATACGCGATCACATAGAACAACTCTCCACCCCACACACTCGCCTCAGAATCCTCTATGCGATTGCATAAACACCCACGCGATCACACTGCCTTAACTGACCAACCTATGCGATCACAATCCTAACCACGCAATCAGATAGAGAAAAATGCTTGCCCCACTCTTTACTCTACGCGATTGCAAACATCCTGCCACGATCGCGTAGAAGGAAACCAGAACCTCACACCAGCAAAAAATCTGCCCAGTTTTCAAGCCAAGAGTTGGTCCGTTAACCACACGAAACACACCCGAGGCCCTCCGGACCTCAACCAAACATACCAACATATACCATAACACCATTCAAACTTAGTCGAGCCTTTGAAACACCAAAAAAAAAGCAACAACACCAAAATCACATCAAATTCAAGCCTATGAATTTTGGAACTTCCAAATTTCGCAAACTACGCCGAAACCGACCAAAACACCTCCGATTGACCTTAAATTTTGCACACATACTCAAAATGACATTACAGACATGTTACAACTTCCGAAATCCCATTCCGACCCCGATATCCTATTTTCCATTGCCGATCGGAAATCGCCAAAAACTAACTTTCGCCAATTCAAGCCTAATCCTACACCGGACATCAAAACTTCATTCCGAACACACTCCTAAATCCCAAATCACCTAACGAAGCTATCCGAGCCATAAAATCCGCATTCCGAGGTTGTTCACCAATAAGTCAACTCTTAGTTGACTTTTTCAACTATTAGGCTACTTAGAGAGACTAAATATCTCAATTCTCACCATGACCACTACAGACCCAAACCAACTGACTCAACGCAACAAAAACAAGCTAGCAATATATGAAAAAATGTAGAAATGGGAGAAACGGGGTAAATCTCACGGAACGACCGGATGGGTCGTTACATCCTCCCCATCTTAAACAAACGTTCGTCTTCTAACGTGTCTAGAAACATACCTGGAGTCTCGAATAAGTGAGGATATCTGTCCCGCATCTCCTGCTCGGTCTCCCAGGTGGCATCCTCCATCGGCTTCCCTCTCCACTGAACCTTCAGTGAAACTATATCCTTAGACCTCAGCTTCCTGACCTGTCGATCCAAATATCCACTGGCTCTACCTCATATGACATATCACCCTCGAGCTGAACCATGTTGAAGTCCAAAACATGAGACGGGTCACCAACATACTTCCGGAGCATCAAAACATGGAATACCGGATGAATACTCGATAGACTGGGAGGCATAGCAAGCCTATAAGTCACCTCCCCAACCCTCTAAAGCACCTCAAATGGCCCAATGAACCTGGGACTCAACTTCCCTCTCTTCCCAAATCTCATAACACTCTTCATGGGCGACACCTTCAGCAACACCTTATCCCCAACCATGAAAGACACATCTCGGACCTTCCGGTCCGCATAACTCTTCTGCCTAGACTACGCCGTGCGAAGGCGCTCCTGAATCAAATTTGCCATACCCATCGCATCCTGAACCAAGTCTGTGCCCAATAGCCTAGCCTCGCCCGGCTCAAACCAACCAACCAGAGATATGCACCTCCTACAATATAAAGCCTCATACGGAGTCATCTGGATACTCGACTGATAGCTGTTATTATATGCAAACTCCGCTAGTGGCAACAACTGGTCCTATGAACCACCAAAGTCAATCACACAAGCACGCAACATATCCTCCAAAATATGAATGGTACGCTCTGATTTCCCGTCGGTCTGAGGATGAAACGCTGTTCTCAACTCAACCTGAGTACCTAACTCTCTCTAATGACTCTCCAAAACTGAGATGTGAAATGAGTGCCTCCGTCGGAAATGATAGAAACTGGAACCCCATGCAATCGGACAATCTCCGTGATATAAATCTCACCTAACCTCTCCGAAGAATAAGTAGTACCAACAGGAATGAAGTGCTCGGACTTGGTCAGCCGATCCACAATAACCCATATAGAATCAAACCTCCTCGAAGTCCGTGGGAGTCCAACTGCGAAGTCCATGGTGATCCGCTCCCACTTCCACTCAGGAATATCAAACCTCTGAAGCAATCCACTTGGTCTATGGTGCTCATACTTGAACTGCTGACAGTTGAGAAACCGAGCCACAAACTCCACAATATTCTTCTTCATCCTCCTCCACCAATAATGCTGCCTCAAATCCTGATACATCTTCGCGGCACCCGAATGGATGGAATACCGCGAACTACGAGCCTCTGCTTGAACCAAATCTCGAAGCCCATTTACATTGGGCACGCAAATCTGGCCCTGCATCCTCATGGTCCCATCATCACCAATAACCACATCCCTGGCGTCACCGCGACGGACTCTGTCCTGGAGAACAAGAAAATGTGGATCATCATACTGGCCTGCTATAATATGATTGTAAAGAGAAGACCTGGAGGCTACATAAGCCAACACCCGCGGGGGCTCTAATAGATCCAATCTCACCAACCGACCCTCTAAGTCCTACGCATCAAGGGCTAATGGCCGCTCTGCTACTGGAAGGTAGGCTAGACTCCCCAAACTCTCTGCTCTGTGACTCAAGGCATCGACCACTACAATGGCCTTCCCCGGATGATATAAGATAGTGAGGTCATAATCCTTGAGAATCTCTAACCATCTCCTCTGATGCAAATTCAAGTCCTTCTGCCTCAGCAGATACTGCAAACTACGATGATCAGTGAAAATCTCACACTACACTCCATACAAATAATGCCGCCAAATCTTCAAGGCATGAACAATGGCAGCTAACTCAAGATCGTGCACTGGATAATTCTTATTGTGCACCTTCAACTGCCTAGATGCGTAGGCAATCACTCTACTGTCCTGCATCAATACCTCTCCCAAACCAACTCTAGAAGCATAAAAATAGACTGTGTAAGAACCCGAACCAGCAGGCGAAACTAGTACCGGAGCTGTAGTCAATGCTGACTTGAGCTTCTGAAAGCTCTCCTCACACTCATCAGACCATCTGAATGGAGAACCCTTCTGGGTCAATCTGGTCAAAGGCGAAGCAATAGAAGGGAATCCCTCCACAAAGCGACAGTAATATCCCGCCAAACCAAGGAAACTCCTAATCTGTGTAGCTGAGGACGGTCTGGGCCAACTCTGCACCGCCTCTATTTTCTTCGGATCAACCTGAATAGCCTCACTAAACACCACGTTCCCCAAGAAAGCTACCGAGCCAAGCCAAATCTCACACTTGGAGAATTTCGCATAAAGCTTCTCCTCCCTCAACCTCTGTAACACAACTCTCAAATGCTGAGCATGTTCTTCCTGGCTAAGAGAATAAACCACGATGTCATCAATGAACACAATGACGAAAGAATTAAGGTAAGTTTGAAACACGTTGTTCATCAATTGCATGAATGCAGCTGGGGCATTGATCAGCTCAAATGACATAACCAAGAACTCATAATGACCATATCTGGTCCTGAAAGCAGTCTTTAGAATGTCTGAATCCCGAATCTTCAACTGGTGATACCCAGATCTCAAGTCAATCTTGAAAAACACTCTGGCTCCCTGAAGCTGGTCAAACAAATCATCAATGTGGGGCAAGAGATACCGGTTATTCACCGTAACCCTATTCAGCAGCCGATAATCAATACACATACGCATGGACCCATCCTTTTTCTTCAAGAACTACACCGGTGCACCCCAAGGTGACACACTAGGCCGAATGAACTCCTTATCCAGGAGTTCCTAAAGCTGCTCCTTCAATTCCTTTAGCTTCGTTGGTTCCATACGATAAGGTGGAATAGAAATAGGTTGGGTGCCTGACACTAAGTCAATACCAAAATCAATATCCCTGTCAGGTGGCATGCCTGCCAGGTCTGCAGGAAACACATCCAGAAAGTTACGGACCACAGGAACTAAATCAATTTCGGGAGTCTCACCACTGACATCCCTCACAAAGGACAAATAAGATAAACACCCTTTCTCAACCATGCGCTGAGCCTTCAGGTAGGAAATCACCCTACTAGGCATATACTCGGAAGAACCTCTCCACTCCACCCACGGATACCCTGGCATAGCTAAGGTCACATCTTAGCGTGACAATCAAGAACAACATGGCACGGGGATAACCAATCCATGGCCAATATCACGTCAAAATCGACCATGCTGAGTAACAGTAGGTCCACTAGGGTCTCCAGACCCCCAATAGACATCATGCACGACCGATACACATGGTCCACAACAATAATATCACCCACCGGAGTCGACACATGAACATAGGTGACTAGAGACTCATGGGGCACATCTAGAAAACGGGCAAAATATGAAGAAACATAGGAATATGTAGAACCAGGATCAAATGAAGCCAAGGCATCTCGGAAACAGACTGAGACAGTACCTGCGATCACGGAATCTGAGGCCATAGCATCTGGCCTGGCTAGGAATGCATACATGCGAGCCTGACCTCCCCCTCTAGGGCGGCCTCTGGCTGACTGACTACCACCCTGACTACCTGGGCGGGTGGTGAAGTAACCGGAGCTGAAATCGAGGGCTGACCCCTCTGCTGAGAAGATCCACCAGAACGGCGAGGACACTACCTCCACACGTGCTCAAACTCTCCACACTCAAAGCAACTCCCTGGAGCTGGAGGTGGGGACTGATAGAAACCCCTAGCACCCGTACGACCATTGGAAGACTCATGTATAGAAGAACCCTGAATTGGGGGTGCCCGAGCTGCACTCTGAGCTGGGAGGGCACCAAATGAAATACGGCCTGACTGAGAACCACAGGGATCCTGCCCTGAAGATGCACCATTGTATGCTGGGCGGCCTGATTGAGGAGGCCTAAATGAACAACCCCTACCCTACTGAAACTGTCCCCTGAAGGGAGCACCACTGGAACTGCCCAAACCACGAGGCCTCTTGACCTCCCTCTCCTCCCGCTCCTGGCGGCGAACGGAATCAATATCTCGAGCTATGTCAACAACCTGCTCAAATAAAGCACCCGGTACTCTCTCCCGAGTCAAAAATAATCGAAGCTGATAAGAAAGACCATCTACAAACCTCCTCACCCTTTCCCTGTCAGTAGGGACAATCTCAGAAGCATGCCTAGCCAACTCGGAAAACCTCATCTCGTACTGAGTAACTGATAACTCTCCCTGGCGCAGCTGCTCAAACTGCCTCGCTACTCCTCCCTGTGGGACTGAGGAACATACTTCTCCAAAACGATCGTGGAGAACTGCTGCCAGGTGAGAGGTGCTGAATCAATCGGCCTACGCCTCTCGAATGACTCCCACCAAGTAAAGGCATCACCGGAAAACTAAAATGTAACAAATGAGACCCCACTGGTCTCAAAAATACCCGCAATACGTAGTATCCTCCGTCACTTATCTAGAAGCCCCTGGGTATCCTCGCCCTCTGTACCGCTGAAAGTCCGAGGCTGAAGTCTGCTGAATCTCTCCAACCTGCGCTGCTCCTCCTCAGGTATAACAGGGACCACATAATCCTGGACTGGAGCAACTGGCTGAGCTGGGGCTGCTCCCGGTGCCTGAATACCCTGTGCAGCCTGCTCAGGTGACCGGCCAGCTGGAGTCTGATTGCCTCCCCCACCTGAGCTGTGGTGGCGGTAGAAGACATGGCGACTGCCTGAGCCAAACTGGTGCACACTGTCAATATCTGACGACATGATCTCCTGAAGACCCGGAATAACCATAGGCATTGCCGGTGCCTGAGCCTGTCCCGCTGGAACACCATCGGCTGGAACCTGATCCTGATCGATAGGGGGATCCTGTGGTACTGTCCCGGCTGCTGCGCAGGCTGGCCCCTACCTTTACCACGGCCTCGACCTCTCCCTGGTCTAGCCGGTGACTGGTCACTCTGATCGGTATGGCGTGTCCTCACCATCCGTGAGAGAACAAAACAATGTAAGTTCAGATTTCAAGAATCAATAGATCATCACAAAAGAGTTCAAGAAAGATAGAAATGTTTCCTAAAAGTTCGGCAACCTCTCGAAGATAAGTACTGACATCTCCGTACCGATCCGTAAGACTCAACTAAACCTGCTCATTATCGTAGAGTCCTATGTAACCTAGGCTCTGATACCAAATTGTCACGACCCCAAATCCTAAACCGGCCGTGATGGCGCCTATCGTGGAACTAGGATAGCCAATAACCACATGTTCACAATTTCTTTCAAAATCCAATCCAATTTCGAGCATTTCATAAAATATACAGAGTTTACTAAATAAAGTAGGCCAATATACAGTGCCACCAACCCCAAAACCCGGAGCCAACATGTCATGCGCATCTAAGGTAAATAAGCCAAAGGTATAATATTATAATACAAAACCTCAGAATAAATATCTAGATACAACAAGAAGGGAAAACAGAGATGCTGCGGACGCTGAACAACTACCTCTATATCCCGCAAATCCGGCTACATACGAAAATAAATGGCTAATGCTCGGTATCTGCACCTGAATCTGCACACAGGGGTGCAGGGATTAATGTGAGTACGCCAACTCAGTAGTAACGAAAATAAATCAAGTCTAAGCGGCACGGAGACACATAAAATCAATGTCATCAAATCACAATATACACAACCTTACTTTCCAATAGTGTAAACATAGATATATGAAATCAACATGCCTTAAAACCAACTTCAGAAAAGTTCTTTGAAGAATGCATATTTTTAAAAACTTCAAACCGAAAGATTTAGTATGAAAATGAAATGAATCATATAGAGGCCCCTCGGGCAAAACATATTTCATAAGCTCAGAGTGAAAGTAGTAAAACCATAATTAGCCCCTCGGGAAAAAACATGTGTCAAAATCAGCCCCTCGGGCATGCCTCACAATCACTCAAAATCAGTCACTCAGCACCTCAAAGTCACTCATCACCTCACAGTCACTCATGCCTCCCAATCACTCGTCACTCGGCACTCTCTGCGCTCACTGGGGGTGTGTGCAGACTCCGGAGGAGCTCCTTTAGCCCAAGCGCTAATATCAAACCACCTCGTGGCGTATCATGTCCTCACAATCAGGCCCTCGACCTCACTCAACAGAACCAATCAAAAGGCCCCTCGGGCGAACCAGTAAAACAGGGTACTCGATCCAAAATATCATTTTTAAATCTCAAGTAGTGTAAATTAAGCTGAGTTTCGAAAACAGTAAGCACAATGTGGCTAAGTACATCAACAATTAGTGAGGAAAAACAACTTTCAAAATCCCCCAAGGGGTCTAAACAGATCGGCACAAGGCCCCAAACACGGCTTATAGCCCAAATATTTCAACAATCTTTAGAACATAATTTAACATAAGGTTTTGAGTAAAATATGCAACTCATTAGTTTCCGCGGAGAGGACCTAGTCCAATCCAAAAATCAGTGCGCGCCACATACTCGTCATCCGACATGTGCGCCATTCTAAAATCAGTGAGAAATATGTAGTTCGGGGTTCCATACCCCCAGGACAAGATTTATAACCATTACTTACCTCTACCGGGCCACAACACTAGTCCTCTATGTTCTTGCCCCTCGAATTGGCTCCCGATTGCTCCGAATGTAGCCAAAACCAGTTTAATATCATTAATATATACCAAAGGAATACAACCCAATCAAAAACTATCAAATTATACAAGAATCTCGAAATTCGGCCAAACCCGAGCTCCAGTCCCACGTCTCGGAATTTGATAAATTTTATATCACTAGAATCTTCGTCCTCTCACGATTCTATACATACAAAGAACACTAAAATCGGACCACAATTGCCCACTCAAATCCTCAAAAGAAAAACCCAATTTCCATGCACCCTTCTTCCCCAAATTTGGGTTTAATTCCAACAATTTTATGGTTTAATTACTTAGAAAATGACATATAAACGAGTTACGAATTTTAAAACCTTACCTCCAAGTGATTCCTTTCAATTTCCTCTTCAAACCCTCTCAAAAGAGCTCCCAACTCGTTCAACAATGGAGGAAAATGAACTATTCTCGCACAAATGGCCTTTTAAAACATTCTGCCCAGCCATTAAATTTTCCTCAGTGCGATCGCGACTCTAGACACGCGATCCCGATGCACAGACCAGCCAACTAATGCGATCGCAGACCAATACACACGATCGCATAGAACAACTCTTCACCCTACACACGTGCCTTAGAATCCTCTACGCGATCGCATAAACACCCACACGATCACACTGCCTTACCTGACCAATCGATGCGATCGCAATCCTAACCACGCGATCGCATAGAAAAAAATGTCTGCCCCACTCTTTACTCTACGCGATCGCAAACATCCTCCCGCGATCGCATAGAAGGAAACCAGAACCTCACACCAGGAAAAATCTACCCAATTTTCAAGCCAAGAGTTGGTCCGTTAACCACCCGAAACACACCCGAGGCCCTCCGGACCTCAACCAAACATACCAACATATCCCATAACATCATTCAAACTTACTCGAGCCTTCGAAACACCAAAAACAACGCAAAAACACCAAAATCACATCAAATTCAAGCCTATGAACTTTGGAACTTCCAAATTTCACCAACTACTCCGAAACCGACCAAAGCACCTCCGATTGACCTAAAATTTTGCACACATACCCAAAATGACATTATGGACTTGTTCCAACTTCTGGAATCCCATTCCGACCCCGATAGACCTATTTTCCACTGCCGACCGGAAATCGCCAAAAACAAACTTTCGCCAATTCAAGCCTAATCCTACACCGGACATCAAAACTTCATTCCGCACACACTCCTAAGTCCCAAACCACCTAACGAAGCTACCCGAGCCGTAAATCTGCATTCCGAGGTCGTTCACCAATAAGTCAACTCTCAGTTGACTTTTTTAACTATTAGGCTACTTAGAGAGACTAAATGCCTCAATTCTCACCATGACCAATCCGGACCCAAACCAACTGACCCAACGCAACAAAAACTAGCTAGCAATATATGGAAAATGCAGAAATGGGCGAAACAGGGTAAATCTCGCGGAACGACCGGCCGGATCATTACATTATTATATCAAGTTAGTCATGGATAGAGAATGATATTGGAGATCACAATTTACAATTAATTTACATAAAATTAAACTATAAATTATAACTTATTATGTTGCTCCAATTAACAGAAATTTTTTTTCGTGATATAATACTTATTTTAACCTCCAGTCGATGTCAAACACAAACATCAAATTGAAAATTTGATATCAATGGTCTTAGGTAGAATACATAAGTTACCCCCTGAATTATGCATCAAATCCCTGTTACACACTTTCTGAGCACGAAAATTATCTTACACACTCAACCTTTTCAGCGTGTGTCTAATACACATCTCTTTTTTACTAGTATAAAAAAACATGTGGAATGTCACGCACCAATAAGACCATGACACGTGTCATTATTATTTTTTTAAGAGAAAATATTTAAAATTATTCTTATAACCCCAATTTAAGAAATCCTCTAACATTTACATCTTCTTTTGCCTTCCGCTAAAGTTAACACCACTGGAAAAAAAGCCATTGCCATTGCTTCCTAACCTTCACGCGTATTCAATTTTTGTAATAAACCCAAGGGCAATAATGAAAGAGATGAAAATAAAATTGCAATTCCTTTGTTCTACTATTTTCTTCCTCTCTTTTTAGATCTCATACCACAATTAAACAAAGCAAATCAAAGTTAGTTTTTCATTTTCATGAATTAAACAAATCTCATTTTCTTGAATTAAACAACTTCAATGGGAATAAAATCTCAAATCTTCCCTTGTATGACAAAAATTGAATTGGTGATTTTATCATTTCAATCAATTCTTATGAAATACAAAAGATTATTTAGGTAAAGATTATATGTTTAGGTGGATTTTAATGATAGAAAATGAAGCACGAGAAGTTTTGAAGGAAATTTTAAGGTAAATTTATAGTACCTTCATTAAATTCTTCATCATGAGTTTTGGTAGATTTTATAAATGGCAGAGAAATAACGAATCCGGAAGGGAGTTTGGGGAAGACTAGAGAGGAGGAAGGGTGTTCCTTGTAGTTTGGGGAAGACCGAGATAAAAGGGATACTTAGAAACTTTTTTAATTTGATAAAATTGGAAATAAGGAAAATAATACTATTATTTTGATACGTGGCACTAGAATATGGATTTTGAAAAAATATTTACAAGTTTTACGCATTCTTTTTTTCTTGTTAAGCACGCGCGAGCCACGTAGCAAAATAGGTGAGTATTAGACACACTTTGGAAAGGTTGAGTGTGCCAGATAATCTTCGTGGTCAGAAAGTGTGTAATAAGGATTTGGTCCATAGTTCAGGGGGTAACATATGTATTTTGCCATGGTATTATTTCCCTACTATATTCGAATATTTTACAAGAGAATACATTAAAAATCTACAAGTGTCATCTATATTAATAATTTTCTAGAATAAAAAGCATACCAATCTATCTGTAAAGTAAGCTGGATACATCCAAATTGGTCTCGCAAGTATTTCACCAATGGGAATGATGAAAGTTAAACGAACAACATTATTATTTACAATACGATAAAAGATGAAAAATTATGATTTTATATCTTGTATAAATCAAAATTAAGAGAAATTCTTAATTTTGCATTCTTAATGAGGCAATTTACTACTTCAAACAAAGAGAATAATATGCACTAAAACAAATATAAACATGATATAAATTTTAATAATTCAATATAGTAGTTCAAATTATATTTTATTATAACTCGTTTAAATTGATGTTAACTGG
>ML394616.1:0-27282 GCA_005239525.1 Nicotiana knightiana
TCTGCTGACATAAGGTACTTACGAAGATCAGGTGAGTAACAACGATATCCCTTCTGAACACAAAAATAACCAAGGAAGACACACTTGAGCACGAGGAGCTAATTTATCTTTCCCTGGGGCTAAGTTATGTACGAAACAAGTGCTCCCAAAAACACGAGGGGGAAGAGAGTATAAGGGTGACTCAGGAAACAACGCCGAATGCGGGATCTGATTCTGGATGGGAGATGAAGGCATCCGATTAACCAAATAACAAGCTGTGAGAACTGCATCGCCCCAAAAACGCAGGTGAACATGAGATTCAATGAGAAGTGTGCGAGCAGTCTCAATGATGTGCCTATTCTTTCTCTCTGCAACCCTATTTTGCTGAGGGGTATAAGGACAAGAGGTCTGATGAATTATTCCTTGAGAGGTCATCAATTGCTGAAATAGAGAGGATAAATATTCTAAGGCATTATCACTGCGAAAAGTGCGAATAGAAACACCAAATTGATTTTTAATTTCAGCACAAAAATTCTGGAATATAGAAAACAACTCAGAACGATCTTTCATTAAGAAAATCCAAGTACATCTTGAATGATCATCAATGAAACTAACAAAATAACGAAATCCCAAGGTTGAACTGACTCTACTCGGNGAAGATTAAAAGAACAATCAGGGACATAAAGAACGGAATCTAGAGTGACAGAGGGTAGAGGATTTGCTTGTCCAACCCCTTTTGCTTTAGTTTGAGATCCATTGGCTAAAGTAACAGTGGGAAGAGATTGTGAATATGCAATATTTGACAAAAGTGATTTATTACCAGAGATATGATCAGAAGCGGCTGAGTCCACAACCCATTGTCCAAGAGTACTAGACTGGGAAACACAAGCAAAAGAATTACCAGCAACAGAAGTAGCTTGTGGAGATGTCTGCTTACTTGCTCGGTACTGAAGGAACTCATTATACTCCCCTTCAGATAAAGAAAGTCTCTGGTTACCTGTAGTCTCAGTCTGAGCAACATAAGCATTTTTGGGTGAACGACCATGTAAAGAATAGCACACGTCACGAGTGTGTCCAAGTTTATGACAATAAGAGCACTTGGGTCGGGGCCTTCCAAAACGACCTCCTCCTCGTCTATTTTCCATAGGTTGAGATGCCCGATTGTCCACTGACTGGGAGATGAGAATAGATGAGTCAAGTGTCTGTGATGAGTGACTTGGTGCTGCAGCAAGGCGAAGTAATCGAGAGAATACTTCGTCAATTGTGGGCACAGTAGGACNCGGGATACGAGAACATATGAGTCAAGTGTCTGTGATGAGTGACTTGGTGCTGCAGCAAGGCGAAGTAATCGAGAGAATACTTCATCAATTGTGGGCACAGTAGGACTAGCCAAAATCTGATCGCGTACTGAGTCAAGATCATTAGGAAGTCCAGCAAGAGTAAGAACTAGAAACATCTTTTGTCGCTGCTCTTGTTGCTTCTCAATACTAGCAGAAACTGGCAGCAACTTCTCAAATTCCTCCATGACTGCCTGTACTTGTCCCAAGTAAGTAGACATATCTAATTCATGTTTCTTTAAATTTGTCATCCGTGATATCACATCATAGAAACGAGATATGTCATTAGTGTATAAGGTACGAGCCTTTTCCCAAACCAAATAACATGTTTGGAATGGACGAAACAAAGGCATCAACTTGGCATCAATAGATCTCCACAGAATACTACATAATTGAGCATCGATCTTCTCCCAGTGTTCGTCGTCCTTTTCATCTTCTTCGCTAGACTTCTGAATTAGATGATCTTGAACACCTTGACCTTTACACCACAGCTCGACAGATGAAGCCCAAGCTAAGTAGTTTGAACCTCCCATTAAAGGTTCTGATGTAATCATAATACCAGAACTGCCAGAGCCATGATTTTTAGACCCGAAAACATCAACTCCAAAAGACATTGTTGGAGTGAAAAGAGGTCTATAAAAGTACAGCAAGTAACACAAAAAATCTGGACACTTGTGCCGGAATCTGGTGTTTCTGTCGCCGGAAAATAAAAACAATCGTCGGATTTGGGTGAAACTTGGATGGGTAGGCTCGGAAATACCTCAAGAACACGCTATCTGAAAAGACAAAATTCGAAATCTGGCCGGAAAAAAGGTACACTGCTGGAAAGCACTGTAGCTTGCCGGAAAATTTCAAAGTCGTCGGAATCTGTCGGAAATAGTACTAATAGACTCGGAAAAGATGGGCGAGTAGGCTGTCCTCAAGAAGCTTGGCCAAAAAATGGCCGGAAAAGCTCGCACGCGCCGGCGCGTGGGATTCACGTGCTCGCCGGAAAAATGACTGTTGTGGCGCGTGGGAGCGCGTGAAGGAGTTTCCGACGGAGATTTTTTGTAGGATTGGTCGCCGGAGGCCGATCTACGTAGTGGTGGTGTTGGTTTTTGCACAACACTGATAAAAAGTGGCTTTTTTACTGCGGCAGAACTGTGTTTGCCGGAAAAAGACTTTCGGTTGATTGATTTCTCTTCCCGGAGTCGCTGGAATTGATGCACAGCGATAAATCTCTCACGATAGCTCTGATACCATGTGAGAAAGCACGGGAGAAAATAATATGTTATATATTCTTTATACAATGATACAATGAGCCCTATATATAGATAATACATGTCCTACTCCTAATACATACAGGATTAAGGTTAAGGTTATTTACTCCTATTTGGCTACTATAAACTAACAGTGACATTACTGCTTATCATGCTTGAAGCTTTCACAGATGATATTTATATTTTGTCCTTGCAATTTTTCTTGAATCTGCTGCTTTATCTTTTGGTTTAGGGAGAGGTTGTAACTAATTCTGCAGTGCATGAAGACTAAATGGATACCCTTTCTTTGTTAGTAGGTTAATTTTTCTCATTACGTCATCTGCAAGCGTTGGTTGATTTGAAAATTTTATATGTTTAAAACTCAAACTTTCCAATAATGTTATTCCAATATGAGCTTTTCAAACATTGAAGAAGGATTTCCTATCTAAGTAAATATTTCTCCGCTAGAATCAAATTTTGATCACTGATTTAGCCATTCTGAATTTACCTTTATGTTTATTTTAAATTTAATTTTGACAAATAACAATAGATGTTGACAACCCATGTGTTTTACCCAGCATTATATGGCCCTGCTAACCATTGATGTCTATGATGATATTTTCTCTTGTCCATATTCTACATAAATTGTTGTCGGTAAGAGTTGCACGAATACTTTGAGTTGTCATGATAGTGCTCTATTGATCTCTCAGGCTACAATCAAATTAATAAGGAAAGAGAGTATCTTATTGTCCCACAAGTTGCCTCGCATCCATTCTTAATATAATCAGCACATTCTGCAGCTTTATTAGATTCAATAACCATATCCTCGAGCTTATTTCTCAGCAAATTGTATTGCTGCTAATGTTCCTGCTGAAAGTGTGATTTTTGCGATAAATTGCCTACAGGAGGAAATGCAGTGCTCTTGTATAGTTCGAGGTACAAAGATGTACAAACTGTCATTAATATATCTGGCCGCTTCAATCTTGAGAGAGGGATAGAGGGCCGCTTGGGCAGAGACTTTAAAGAAAAGATAAAGCAGGATGGTTTTATTGATGTTAGAAATAGAAAAGGTATGCTTAATAGCCTTATTTTCCATTTGTGCTTCATAATCGACATATTTTTGTCCCATTTTGGGGCTGAATGTTCTTTAGTCTGGAACTTTGGATGTTTCACACTTCTATGCATTTCAATGGATAATAGAAAAACCACCTTGGGAGGTAGCGGACAAAGTTAGATGACGTGTCCCACATGGTGCGGCTGGTTTAGCTGATGGAAATCACTTTGGAATATGGCACAGCTGATTAGACAAGACATGGGCGGCAAATGTGAGGTGCAGCACAAGTTTGGTTGATGAGCTTGACAATAGGGCTATGCTTGAAATAGACAACTTGCAATGATTACAAGTGTGGTTGTGCATAATGGCAAGTGCATGCTTATCGAACTAGGCAGGTGCAAAGTGGTGCGCCCATTTGCCAAGCATGCTTTTGGGTCATGCGCAGGGTATGCTGGTCCATGTGCGTATCACAGGCACCTGTTTAATCAGGTGTAGCATTAGAATCTGAATTAGAAGGACATTGAGTGGGAAAGTAGTGTGCAATGCTGCTACACCACTAACTAGTTTTGGTATGACAGTTGCATTATCCTTGTGGTGGCCTTTACTTGTGGACCTGGAAAAATTTTGGGGTACTTTGTAATGGAAGTATGCACCTTGTAAGAGACACTTTCTTTTTGTGATGGCAAACAATTTCATCAATAAAGCACCAAAATGTTGTCAAATAATATGTAGGAGATGTGTGCATGACTCAACAAGAATCAACCATAACGATCCATGAAGTTTGTCAAGCTATCTATGCAATATTCCATTCTCTCCTTTACACCAAAAATACTCTTTCAATGCTTTCCGCATTGTTCTTGCAATTTCAGAGTCTTCTATTTCTTTCATTCTATGTGCACCAAAACAGGAGATTAGGCAGGGTGCCTTCAGCTGTTAACCCTCCACACTGCCATCTCTTGATATTTGCAGGAAGGTTAGAGTATCGTGTCACTGAGGAAAGCCTGATGGACCGTCTTACAACTGATACTCGTGGAGCATGTCAAAGTATCCCCAAAAGCTGCAGGTCAGGCATTGATATTGATTATAACTGAGTAAATTTTAAGCATCCACGTCATATCTCACTGTATGATACAACCTTTTCAACAGTTAGGCGTTAATTCGTTGTCTGTGCACATTATGTGCATGTTTCAATATGAGGTCACTTTTGCTTGTGAATGACAATTTGTTTAAAACTTGCAACAATGTTCTAAACCTGCTGGATTGATATACAGGGTGTTGACAATCCATGGTACAATGGACGAAATGGTGCCAGTTGAAGATGCAATGGAATTTGCCAAGAATGTGCCAAATCATAAATTACACATTATCGAAGGAGCTGATCATGAATTCACTGCGCATCAAGATGAGTTGGCTTCAGTTGTGGTGGCTTTTGTGAAAGAGGGTCCATGCGGGGACTACATAGCTATGCCATCTAAGTCATGCAAAAGAAGAAGTGGATATATACATTCACGATTCTGATCCAATATCCGTTGCTGTATACAGTGTACTGTTTACCGACAAATAGCTTGTTAGTGATCACTGATGAAAGAAAGTTTTGACGGACTGAATGCCAAAACTCAGTTCAAAGTGGGAATTGCAGGACCTGTTAGTAGTATTTGAGAATGTATAGATACTGCATAGGATTGGGAAGAAAACAAGAAAAGGATATGGTAATAGAATTAGGTTCTTTTTTCAGGGAAGAAGCATGTTTCAACATTCTTTGAATTACTGTAGGATTTCATATCAAATATGGTGAACATTGATTTATGCATGTAGCTAAAATATGCGTTAAAATTGCTTTTTGTTCATTTTCTGTGGTGTTGTGAAAGTCGGAGCAGCACAGAATATGCTAAGTTTCTGTTATGCAACTTTTTGCTTAGTATGCAGCATTAATACAGTCAAAAGGCTTCACAAGAAGGTCCTATCAACTCATGAAATCAGCATTTTAGACAAGTTACAAAACTTTTGACTTCTTTGCTTGAACATTTTGATTTTACAAGCCAATAAATCTTACATCTTCAAACCTAAGACAATGCCCTCTGGAAGTTTGACTATAGGAAACTTCTCTCTTCAGTCACTACGCAAGCCAAAAAGTTACTGGATGCATCTGCCGAAGTGACAAATTAAAGATGTGGGAACAGGTCTGTGTAGCCAAAACTAACTTGACAAGTAATTCAGAACCCAAAGTTTGCATATAAAAGTTTGAGGCTTGAAACTGGTCATCAAAACCCCAAGCATTTGGTCGTACAAGATTTACACCCACAACTCCACAAACTCCAAATACAAAAATACTTTCCCTAAAACTCGAACCCAAGAAGGTGTAACGGGTTACAAAAATACTATAACTCCTATTCAAAATGACAGATAGAAACTCTTGGCTTCTCGTCTTTATCGTTTGTCTTGGTGATTTATGCTGCAACAGTCTTTGGCTTCGCCCCAATTTTTTTCCAAGAAACACTGGGCATTATCTGCTTTGTATCAACACGATCCTTATATTGAACAGCAAAGTTCAGTAGTGAGTCAAGAAGAGAATCAGAAAGGAGGTGGGGTTGTAGGCCCAGCTCAATTAGTTTAGTATGTTTGGCATTGTAGTAGTGTTCCTCTGCCTCTACTCTTGGATTGGGCACTGAGATGGTCTTCACCTCAAGGCCAAGCTTTTCCCCTGCTTTCGTGACAAGGGCTGCAAGCTCATTTACTGAAAACTGCTCTGTGAATTGGTTGAAAACACGGAACTCTCCTGCCTTTGCTGGATTGGCAATTGCAATCTCAACACATTGAACTGTATCTCTAATATCCAAATATCCCCTGGTCTGCAAGATGCAAAACATACATTAGAAAAGCCAGGAATACTATGAAATGGTGATCGACTTATCGTCAGGGGGTAATTGGTCAAGACACTCATAAAGAGATACAAACAGTAAGGGGGTCAATCCGTCAATGAATAAAGAAAATCAAATCCCAGTTTCCTTTCTAATCCAAAATAAAGAAGCCTATTAAATTTCACCTTTTATCATTTTCCTAGTGATTAGACTGGCCCCTTCTTTCCACTTATTGGCGTTCCAGGATAATTATGTTAGATACATTATATGAAGTGACCTTGAGCAAGGGTCTACCGGAAACGGCCTATCTACCTTCTCAAGGTAGTTTAAGGTTTGTGTACATATTACCCTCCCCAGACCCAACTTGTAGACTTAAAGGGGCTTGTTGTTGTTGTTGTTGTTGTACATTATGAAGTGAGGTCAATCAATTCTTGGCAGTTTCTGCTCCCGGCAACAATCACGGTTTTTGCTATTTGAATTAAACAAGCAAGAGGAAGAAGGGTAGGAAATATCAGCTTGTATTTAGCAGTCAGGGCGGTGTGTATGCGGAATAGGTTTACAGTTCAGCATTTTGAGCATTTCCTACATAGAAGGTTTCTCTCAGTCCCTATATCCTTACCAAATGCTAGTCTTTGGCAATGAGCAAATGACCAGCTACTTAGCTCTCTTCAGATGAGATCATGGCAAAGCAGTCTGTACAGATCATGTGACTGATTACTGATGTTCACCCCGTTTATGGTCCAAAGAACAATTCTTTTATAAGTTGGTCTTACAGAACAATTACAAAAGCATGAGAGATGGATTAGCATCAAGGGAACATTTTGTGATCCATTTTCAAAGTAGATCTTGTATGAAGTTTTAGAATACTGCTAGGATTGCAGATCAGTTATTTTCCCTTTTGTTATCTTGTAAATATGGTTTCAATACAACCTATGTACTGTTATATATTAATACATACAAATGTTACCATCTCCAAAAAAAGAAAAAAAGAAGAATAAGAGAGCTAGAAAAGAAATTGCAGTTGAGCTCTGTGTATAGAGCTCAAGATTTCTTCAATAGTATTAGTTGGTTATTCATTAAAATGCAGAACCACATGGAATGAGAGGAAGTTCGTACCTGCCCTCCTTTACCATACACTGTAAGTGGATGTCCAACAGCAGCCTGAACACAGAACCGATTTAATGCAGTTCCAAATACAGCATCATAATCAAGTCTGTTGACCAGATCCTCGTGCATTGCAGTTTCATCAGTCCTCACCCCATACACAACTCCCTGGTTCAGGTCGGTAGCTCTGATTCCCCATGCCTTGCAAGTGAAGGCTATGTTGTGGGAATCATGGACTTTACTCAAATGATAGAAAGAGCTTGCTTGTTTGGGATAAGGAAGCGTATCCGTTCTTCCATTATGAGTGATAGTTATAAAACCTTCTTCAATATCTATGTTAGGGGTCCCATATTCTCCCATTGTCCCGAGTTTGACCAAATGACACTCTTCCCTAAACTCCTTTATGGCAAAAAGTACATTAAGTGTCCCTATCACATTATTATGTTGGGTAAAAACAGCTCTCGACCGATCAATCATAGAATAAGGAGCAGAACGCTGTTCTCCAAAGTGGACAACAGCATCAGGTTCAAAGGATTTGAAGGCTTCTGCCAGGAAATCAAAGTCACAAATATCACCAACAAACAGTTGAATGTCTTTTCCTGTCAAAGATTTCCAACGCCTTATGCGGTTATGGATAGATGAGATGGGTGTTAGAGAATCTAGACCGAGCTGGTGGTCAAATAGGCGACGAATAAGGTTGTCAACAATGGAAACTTCATAACCCTTGTTGGATAGGTGGAGAGCAGTAGCCCAGCCACAATAGCCATCACCACCAATGACCATGACCTTCTTTCTAGTGGAGGCTGCATCAGCAGTCTGTTGAGAGCCAGAGTCATTCTGAGTTTTGGCTTCTTGGCTCATAGAAATAGCTGAAGCTCTAACCACATATTGTGCAGACTTTTTCGTTTGCAAGCTTAGCTTTTTCAATGGTGAGAAGGAAGTTCCCATATTAAAAGATGTGGGAATAGGAGTAGAACATTGGTTAATTGACTTGAAATGCAGCTTGTTGCTGGAGGAGACATCTAAATAACAAGTAGTAGAAAGTAAATGTGCCATGATAACCACCTCGACTTGAGCTTACCAAATTTCTTAAACCTGTAGAACCAAGAAAGAAAGAATCAGAGCAGAATATAGACTCCACTACTTTGTCTAGGAGGTACAAGGAAAATGGAAAAAGAACTAGCAAAGTGCAAGAAGAAAAGATAATTTTGATGATCGAGAAAACGCCCGGTGAGTTAGCAGCCCCAACCCACAAGAGGATGCACACAGCAAATCGCATCAGAAAATTTTGGCTGCTATAATATCAGTCAGGATCACTACTTGAAAAGGTAAAGTTGCTTAACTGAAAAGATCTGAAAACACAAATATTGTTTGATCAAAATCATGACGACACTTGCACCACTAATTGGGATCCTCAGCATGAACAACTCCAAAAGACATGTCAGAATTCCACATCTGTAAGTTTGTAGATTGTAATCTCCTTATATTTTCTTGGAAAACCTTCATCATTTGAGCTAGTATTTGAAGTTTAGTTAGATCCAAGGTCTATTTTCTTAACAAGATCAAAGGCCAAAAAGCAGTGTTAAATATAGTAAGTCCAGCATCACAAGAATGTGCAATTAGAACCAAGCAACGGATCTTGATGTAATACAACTTCATAGTGCAAATAGACTGGAAACATGAGTTGGTTTTTCCAGTATCATAGCAAAAGCACTGTTTCAAAAAGATGGTTAAATGAAGCGACAACCTTTTTTCAAAGCTTGAAATAAGGATAAGGTCAGTTACACCATCATAGGGGTAACAATGCAGTAGTTTCTTTTAGAGCATAGCCCAAAATGGCAAAAACCAAATAACCTTTTTGCCAATGATGGATTTTGTGGCACAGAATGCTCGAAGAACCAAAGACGTTTCCGGTACATACATAAACTCTCCTCCCACTTAGTCTAGTCCAGAAATCCTCCTTATCCGATACATCATACATGTTAAACACAATTTAGTCAAACCCCAACTCCAAAAACAAAATCACTCTATCTTCTAGCTCATCAGCAGTCAGCAACTAAAGTTCATCCAGTTTAGCATTGCTAAGCTCTAGCTTTTGGGACTCAATTATAGTTACTCTTCTATAAGCCAATAATTACTCAAACCAAACAAGTGCACAACACTCTAAGCCAGTAGTAATAAAGACAGTAACTTCTACTACCAATATGATGACAAGTTAACCATTTAATTGAAGAGCTTCTGCTTAATTATGGGTATCACTTATCACCCCCTCTCCCCCCACCTCACCCCCACAAAAACAAACAAAAGTAAAAATTTGATATGCAGTTCATTTATGAGGCAATATCAAGATTCTGACTTTGGTAGACAAGAAATTAGAACAGAAAAAAACCCAGTTGGTTACACATGAAAGGTTATCAAAAATGTCAAAGAAGCAAACCTTTGAAACTGAAAGGGTCAGCAAATGTTGAAGCAACTTCTAAAATTAAAAGGGTCATAACAATTTCAAAGAAGCAACTTATAAAACGAAAAGGGTTACCAAATATTTCAAAAAAGCAACTACTGAAACTAAAAAGGTCACCTTGAATAAGAGGTCGATGCTTGCTAGAGATAGAATTGGCAGAGTTTTTTAGCTAAGATTTTCAGTTGTCTGGGGAAGCATCATAGGTTTAGCTGAAGGGATATTCTTTACACTAAAATTACTTTATTGACACTAAAATTACAAAGATGTCCTCTCATAAAGTTTCAATTTGTCACCCAAAATTTGTGTTCCGTTTCTAACAACAAAAAATAAGTGATGGTTTATTTTGGCAACAAAACCTTGTAAATTTTTGGTATAATATTTGACCATACATTTGCATTATTCGTTTTCGGACAACTTTTATTCCAAAAGGTAATTGTGTTGGTCTTTCGTTTGGTGAATAATTACACTTGAGTCGTGGTTTTGGGCCTTTTCAATTTTGCAACATGTATTGAATCTAAAGTCAAATAAAGGAGAAGAATTATGGTAGATTATATATTTAAGTTAAAATAGTTTAATTATAATGATTTCTTAAATATCAAATTAATTAAAAAGTATCAATTTGGGCATGCATTAGTCACTACATTAACAAATGAAACAAGCCTTAATAGAATGAAATCAATACTCAAAACATATAAACTCCAATTTTTCATGGAGGGGAGGGGGTTTGAGTGGAGAAGAAAAGTAAAAAATATAATTAAATTTTAAAAATTAATCCACAAATACACATGTCAAGTAATAATTAGTCTGACACATGATGTGATGTACATATCATCGCAATTAATATACATGCTCTGTTGAATGTATTTATTATTATCCATTCCATCACGTTAGAGTGTTCAAATAAAAAAAAATGTTTTCATGTTTTCTCCTCATAAGGTTCTCATTTTTCGTCTTTATTAGAAATCTAAGTCCCAAAAAATGCTTTCTAGATTTTTGCTTTTTAAGTTGAAGAAGATGAAATAAAAGTTGCAAATGAGAGAGAGAAGAGAGTTATTCCTTGGCAACTGCCTACGTCATTATCCCTTGAAAACACACGTCACTAGGACGAAGGAAATAAAATCACCAACAACTATGTATGGGGTGGAGATCCCCTCCAGTAATAATTTGTTCATTATTGCTCAATACAATTATTGGTTTTTTCCGTGTGTCTACTTAATTAATTCAAGATTGAGATTCAATAGGTTAATAAATAACTAAAAATGGTGATGCATTTTGTTTACCGTAAAACGATATAGTTAAATTTGTTGCATGATTTATAGATAAGCGAATTGATTTGATCTAAAATGATAAATAAACTAAATTAAAAATCAGACTTAGCGTTAAAATCAAAGGAAATGGCTAGCCTGGCTCCGGGAGCAATGCTTCCAAGGACAACGTAAGAACAATATCAGACAGAAAATAAAGTTGTATTGTTTAGCTTGAGAATAAAATATAACATAAGTTTTGTCAGAAATTTCTTCCGTGATAATGATTGTTGAAGCCACTATTTATAGCTAAACCTAGGAAACAAGATCTTAGAATCAAACCCCTCTTAAATGACAATAAAGGGGCAGTTGATGAATGTGTAACGGCATGCCATAAATGCTAAAATTATGTGCAATGGCAACCCATTTAATATTAAGGAATATTCTTCATTAAATGTCATCTGGTGACAAACATTCGACCTACTCCCGTTGATTATACGCCCTTCGGGGTCTATCAATACCATTTGCAGTTGTTGCCCCCGGCCTTAGTTCTTACTTGACTTGTCTACCGTCTGTCTCCGGTTTCATGTGTCATATTATCATTTGGTCATTTAATATAAATCAATTTTATTCTATACACACTTTCAAACAAAAAAAATAACAAAAAATTTACTGCAAACGGCATCCGGCTATTATCACTGTTTCTCTCACTCAACACAACAGGCAGGCCCTATCATGATGTCATAACTAGAGCTATGTGTTCCCGAATTATTCTAGCTGCTGCAAGTGTTCTTAACTAACTTTTGGAATTGTCTTTTCTATTTATTTTTTTCTTCTGAAATATAACTTGACAAATGACACAACAAATAACAAGAATTATATCTTCCATGTTGATACAAAAGCATTTGAATAATGAGATTCAACTGAAGTTGTTTAAATGTAATAATTATTATTAAAAAAATAACTGTTTTAGAAGTCCAAAGATGCTTTAGAAGTACTTAAATAATATGTCTAGTATCTTAAATAAAATAATAAAATGATCATTTATCCCGACGGCAGCAAGAGTAACAATACTGTTTATAATGCTACAGCAGCAGATATAGTAAGCAAAATCATACGAAAACAAAAAGGTGAATATGAGATAACCATAACGGATGCGTCGGATGGACGTCAAGTGGTAAAATTGACATAGATCACAATAGATTATTATCTTGAAACTTTTGTGCTCCTTAACTCTCGAAAAAACTTGCCGGCCAAATGTAGATAAAATTTATGTGTTAATAAAAAAATATGAATTTAAAATAAATATAAAAAAAAAGAATTTAATATGAACCTGATCATGAAGGAGAGAATACAAATTTTGTGTATGTGCAAGAGCATCAATATAGAAAGGTTACTGCACAAATAATAAAAACTAAGTCAAATAAAAATATCATATTCGATAAGAAAAAAAAAATTACCAAAAAAGTGTGTTAATATTACCGTTAGCATTTGAAGAAAGCTATGAGATGCCGTCGAAAGTTGAGAGTCACTTAAATTAGAATTGTAAAAAAAGTTTTCAATCCTACAAATAAATACAAGAAATAGTATAATTGTGTAACATTATAACAGTTGGTCAATATAAAATATTCGAATTATGAACTGAAAATAAAATATGATATACCTGGTTGATACAATTCCGTTTATCGATTTGAGTTCTATCATTAAGTGTCAAAATATACTTTAATATTTAGGGCCTTTGCAGTTTTTGTCCACCTTTTCAAAATATACTCCTCTAGAATTTTACTCACTCCTCTCATCACATCAAATATTCTTATTGCATAACAACAAAATATACCCATTGACTCAAACTTCATGCAAGTACAAAATATATGATCTGCCTCTGTCACCTTAATAGTATGCTCTCGAGTATGCCCATACTTGCTAACCTTATACATGATAAGAAAAATTATTTTCCTCATATTCATTCACTTTGATTATTAAAGACTTCATATATTCATCTCCAAACTTTGCAAAAATATTTGGTGTATATAACTCTAGCATGAAATAAAATTGGCACCTTTGCTTTTAATATTGGCAATTGCTGTGATGCATCACATGTATCTTGCAGCTCATTATATCTTTTATCCTCAATTGTTTTATCATAATGCTTAAATAATCGTACCAAATTATAATCAAACCGCAAGTAGTCCATTAATTCACTATTCAAGCTCTCACTCAATTATGTGATATTCATGCTGCCATAAAATATTTGCTTTATATATGCCACAAATAATTTTTCTCTCAAAGCATGTACTCCTTGCAACCATTTATTTTCATGAAGATGACTCATCAAGCATAGCATTCCAAGCATTTATAAATTCGCCTTTATCCTCGTACTAATAAATTCATTTTCTAAAATTACCATGGAAAGAAGCATCGCTTTTATAAACTTGATTGAGGCGTTTTGTTGTATTTTGTTCCATGTGCCAAACACACAATTTATGATGAACTTCAGGCATGAAAAATGAGATGGCCTTACTCATAGCAGCATCTTGATCTGTAAAAATAGTTTTTACTTTTTTCCAGTGCTCTAAGAAATGTTTTGGGAGTTCATCCGATTTTTTACGTGTCTATGCTCCGAAATTATCATGCCAATAGGTCACATGCATGGACTTCAGCACGATTCGGTTAGATAAGAGCCTGGGATATGAGGAGGAGCCAATTGCCATTGTTGATAGGTAGGTTTTCATGTTGAGATCTAAGAGGATTTCCGCGATAAAGGTTTAGTGGAGGGGCCAACTAGTCGAGGAGGCGACTTGGGAGTTCGAGGAGGACATGCGCGACAGATATCCACACTTATTCAGCACTCCAAGTATGATACTAGACCCGTTCGAGGACGAACGTTTATTTAAGAGGTGGAGAATGTTACGACCCGACCAGTCATTATACTTTTTAGAATCTCATTTCCCTAAATAAGGCTCCCCATATGTGCTTTGACTATTTTATGACTTGTGGGGATGGTTAACTCGAGATTTGAGAGAGTTCAGATTGAAATCACTAAGTTTGACTTCGATTAATATTTTTAATAAATGAGCTCGAACGGAATTTGATGGTTCCAATAGGTTCGTATGATGATTTCGGTCTTGGGCGTATGTTCGAATCAAGTTTTGGATAACCCGGGAGCATTTCGACGCCTAATAGTGAGAGTTGGCTCTTTAAAGGTTTTAAATTTCTTTAAATTTGGTTTGGAGAAGGTTTTGGTGTTATCGAGGTCCAATTTTTGATTTTGAGATCAGGAATAGTTCCGTATGGTGATTTAAGACTTGCACGCAAAATTTGGTGTCATCTGAGTAGTCTAAGTATGATTCGGTGCGTTCGGAGCGATTTGGAAACTTGAAGTTCATAACTTGATTCAATTTGGTTTTTGGGTGTGATTCTTGGTTTTGTTGTTATTTTACGCATTTCGAGAGTTCGAGCAGGTTTGAATTATGTTTATGAACTTGTTGGTGTAGTTGGATGGGGTCCCGAGGGGCTTGGGTGTGTTTCAGACCTCCCGGAGCCAAGTTGAGGAAATCAGATTTTCCAGTGTTGGTTTTCTTCTTCGCAAACACAGAAGGACCTTCGCGTTCACGATGAAGGAATTCGGACTGGGTGGGTTTTGTGCTTCGCGTTCCCAATAAGGAGTCGACCCAGTGCATCGCGTTCGCGAAGAAGGAGTTTTATGGGTTCTTCAGTTTTGCCTTTGCGAACGCGAATGCTTATCGCGATCGCGATGAAGGGTCAGGCCTGGACAGAATGTTTTAAATCGGGACTTAGCCATTTTTAGGTATTTATTGCACCCTTGGGCGATTTTGGAGCTTCAAAAAGGGGATTTCAACCTAGCTATTGAAGGTAAATAATTTCTACCTAATGTGAGTTTAATATATAGATTATGGGTAGATTTTAACATGTAAATTTTTGAAAATTATGGGTTTAGATGAAAAAACTAGGCTTTGATAAAAATGGGATTTAACCACGAAAATGGTTATGGATTTTAGTGAAAAATATATATTTGGGTTCATGAGGTTATGAGTAACAACTTTCTTTAAAAAATTCCACAATCCAAACATGTGGGCCCGAGGGTGAATTTTAGGAATTCTTCAATTAGGGTTGGGTAATCACTTGAATAGTTAGAATATGACCTTTTGAGCATATATTGATTATTTTATATAATGTTTGACCAGTTTCGGGTCGTTTGCTGAGAGTTTAAAGCACAATCTTGGACCGAAAAAGTAGGCCTCGAGACGAGGTAAGTCTCTTTTTTAACCTTGTAAGAGGTAATTAACCTCATAGGTGAATTTAATTAATATGTGCTTCTATTTGTGGAGGCTACGTACGCACGAGGTGACAAGAGTCCGTACGTAGCTACTAATTATGCTTATGTGTGGATAGTTTTAGGTTTACAACATGCTTTGTTGACACCGTTATTTGATTATGCTTACTGATTGCCTTGAATAGAGTTGAGATTGAGGATTTCAAGATTTTAATAGTTTCTAGTTGACTTTCTTGTTTTAGAAAGAATTGAGGGATATTAAGATAACTTGAGAAATCTATGTTCAACCCCGTCGCAAGTATATTCCGCGAGCGGGATAAATTTCCACTACTCTCATGGGAGCGTGTTGTTCGCCTCGACAGGCTAATAGATGCATCTATGGTTTATGTCGTTCGACCCTCGACAGTGCACACGGTATAAGTATATGTATTTGGATCGGGCCGTACGTCCTCGGCATAACTCGTGCATAATAATACAGAGAGCCCCAATTATATTTGATATTGCTTCAGTGGCTTGAGAGGTTAAATGGTTAAATGAGGAAACTGATTTGCTACTTACTAATAGTGAAGGAATTATTTATTTATTTATTGTCATTTATATATCCCCTGTTTAATTAGAATTTTATATATTTTTATTGTTGGCCCATAATAAGTGTCGAATCAACCCCTTGTCACTACTTCTTCAAGGTTAGACTAGATATTTACTGGGTACATGTGGTTTATGTACTCAGGCTACACTTCTGCACTCAATGTGTAGGATCTGAGGCAGGTGCAGCTGGATATCAGTCTGGCGCGCATCTTTGACTACTACAAGACTTTGCGGTGAGCTGCCTTACGAGCCCGTTCTGCAGTAGCCGAAGCCTTTCTTTTGCTTTATTTCTGTCTATTGCGTTTCAGACAGTAGTGTAGTATTCTTTTGTATATTCACCTAGTAGCTCATACACTTGTGACACCAGGTCTTGGTGATTTATGCTAGTAGACACGTGATGGCTTTTGGGTTATTTTACTCATCTCACTTGCTTTCTAAATTTGATCTATCATTTTTATTAAAATCATACTTATTATTTATACACAAACTAAAAATCAACTATTTCAAGTCTTTAAAAGAAAATATCACAGAGTTAATTCACTATTGGCTTGCCTAGAGGTAACGTTGGCACCATCACGGCCTATAGGAGAAATTGGGTCGTGACAACATGGTATCAGAGCTCTAAGTTCATGTAGGTCTCACAAGTTATGACCAGGCCTAATAGAGTCTTGCGGATCGGTGCGGAGACGTCCGTACTTATCTTCGAGAGGCTATAGGGTGTTAGGAAACTACTCTTTCTTTATCTCCTATCGTGTAGTTGATGTTATACTAAGTGTATTTCACTTATTCTCTCATAGATGGTGAGAACGCGCACAACGGATGTTCTAGATCGGGGAGGAGTCGCTCCCCCTGTTGCTAGAGGCCGAGGCAGGGGTCGAGGGAGGACGTTTGCCCGAGGTAGGGGACAAGGACGTACTAGGGTGGCCCCAGCTATACCACCAGCAGACCCAGTAGAGGATCCCACCATTGAGGAGCAGGGCGGGGTGCCTGCAGCAGAGCCAACCCCGGTAGATTTCATGTCAGCACCGGGCTTCCAGGAGATTATAGGTCGTATGCTACGGTTCATGGATACTATGACCCAGCATGGTTTATTTCCAACAGACCTATTCACATCTCAGGCGGGAGGGGGAACACAAACCCCTACTGCTTAGGCTCCTGGGCATGCAACTACTTTATATCAGACCCTAGGCACACTACCTATGGGCGGAGCCCAGCCAGTGGCAGCAACCGTACCTGAGGTCAGACCAGCTGCGACCGCGAGCTGCAGAAACTATTGGACAGATGGACTAGGCTACACCCTCCTGTCTTCGGAGGTGAGCGACATGAGAATATTAGAGTCCCACGAGGTGGATTTCACTACTTTTCAGCTGGAGGGCAGGGTCCGTAGATGGTGGCAGTCTTATCTTCTTGGTAGAACAACTGGTTCTCCTCCCTTAACTTGGGACCAGTTCACACATACCTTCCTGGACAGGTATATTCCACCCTCTTAGAGGGAAGAGTTGCGGTTTCAGTTTGAGCAGCTCCAGCAAGGTCAGATGTCAGTAACCAATTATGAGGCGAGATTCTCTGAGTTGTCTCGCCATGCACTTATGATACTTCCTACTTAGGCGGAGAGAGTGTGGAGATTTGTTGCAGGATTTCACTCTGGTATTCAAGCCACTATGGCCGGAGAAGTTGAGATGGGTACTTCTTACCAGCTAGTTGTAGCGATAGCTAAGAGGATTGAGGGTTATCGTCAGCGGGGTCGAGAGCAGATGTCACGGGACAAGCAGTTTTGTTACTCTGGAGAGTTTAGTGGTGCCCCGGTTGGGGGCAGGGTTCAGTTTATGAGGGGTCAGCCCAGCAAGCCCACATATCCAGCACCGCCTCCTCCTCGGGATGTTCCGGTGCGACCTTATTTCAATGCCATGCCAGATAGTTCCTACCGCCCACAAGCTATTCAGGGCTCCTCAAGTGGGTATTTAGGCCATTAGGGTCAGACTTCAGGGCAGCAGTCCATCGCTCCGAGGATTTGTTACGAGTGCGGAGATCCTATCCACATGAAGAGATTTTTCCCCAGACTTCGGGGTAAGGCAGTGCAGCAGGGTCAACAACCCATAATTACAACACCAGTAGCTGCACTAGCCGTCCGGCCGCCCATAGACGGAGGAAAGGTGTGTAGGGGAGATCCTAGAGGTGGAGGCTAGCTAGGTGGCGCTCCAGCTAGATTCTATGCTTTCCCGGCCAGACCAGATGCAATAGCCTCAGATGTCGTGATCACATGTATTATTTATGTCTGTGGTACGGATGCTTCGGTATTATTTGATCTCGGGTCCATCTATTCATATGTGTCATCTTTGTTTGCTCATTTCCTGGATATTACTCGTGATTTCTTGGGTACTCCAGTTTATGTGTCCACTCCAATGGGCGCATCTGTTGTGGATCGGGTATACCGATCCTGCATCGTTACATCATGTGGTTATGAGACTAGAGCGGATATTCTATTGCTTGATATGACCGACTTTGAGGTAATCTTGGGCATGGACTGGTTATCTCCATATCACGTCATCCTTGATTGCCATGCCAAGATTGTTACCTTGGCAATGCCAAAGTTGCCTAGGTTGGAGTTGAAGGGTTCGTCTGTCAGCACACCTAGTCGGATAATATATATTATGAAGGCTCAACACATGGTCGAGAAGGGTTATTTGGCTTATCTAGCTTATGTTCGGGATACTAGCACAGAGACTCCGGCGATTGATTTAGTGCCCGTAGTACGGGAGTTCCTTGATGTGTTTCCTTCTGATCTCTCTGGCATGCCGCCAGATCGTGATATTGATTTCTGCATTGATTTGGCTCTAGGTACCCAGCCTACATTTATCCCAATGTACCGTATGGCTCCGAAGGAGTTGAATGAACAACTTGAGGAGTTGCTAGCAAAGTGGTTCGTCAGGCCGAGTATATCACATTGAGGTGCACCAGTGTTATTTGTGAAGAAGAAAGATGGGACTATGCGTATGTAAATTGATTACCGCCAGTTGAACAAAGTCACCATTAAAAACAAGCACTCGTTGCCGCGGATTGATGATTTGTTTGACTAGTTGCATGGTGCTAAGGTATTTTCTAAGATCTACTTGAGATCGGGGTAACATCAGTTGAAGATTCGGGATTCAGATGTTCCGAAGATTGCTTTTCAGACTAGATATGGCCATTATGAGTTTCTAGTTATGTCCTTCGGTTTGACTAACACCTCAGCAGCATTTATTGATTTGATGAACAGGGTGTTCAGGCCTTATATTGATTCATTCATCATCGTATTCATTGATGACATTTTGTTCTACTCGCGCATCATGGAGGAGCCCGAGCAGTATTTGAGAGTGGTGCTTCAGACCTTGCGGGAACAAAAGCTATATGTTGAGTTCTCCGAGTATGAGTTTTGGCAAGATTTTATGGCCTTCTTGGTGCATGTTGTATAAGGCGAGGGTATTAAGTTGGATCCCAAGAATATTGAGGTAGTTCAGAGTTGGCCTCGTCCTACTACTGCGACGAGGATCAGGAGATTTTTGGGGTTAGCAGGTTATTAGCGCTGAATTGTGGAGGGCTTCTCATCTATTTCAGCACATTTGACTAGATTGACCCAGAAGGGTGCTCCGTTCCGTTGGTCCGATGATTGTGAGGCGAGTTTCCAGAAGCTCAAGACAGCTTTGATTACTGCACTAGTTCTAGTGTTGCCTTCCGGTTCGGGGATGTATATCGTGTATTGCACGCTTCACGTGTTGGTTTGGGATGTGTGTTGATGTAGGAGGGGAGAGTTATTGCCTATGAAACCCCATGAGAAGAATTATCATGTACACGATTTGGAGTTGACCGCTATTTTTCTTGCTCTTAAGATCTGGAGGCATTATCTTTATGGGGTGTCTTGTGAGGTTTACACTGATCATCACAACTTGTAGCATTTGTTCAAGCAAAGGGATCTTAATTTGAGGCAGCCCATGTGGCTTGAGTTAATAAAGGACTATGATATTTCTATCTTTATCATCCGGGCAAGGCGAATGTTGTTGTGGATGCCTTGAGAAGAAAGGTAGAGAGTATAGGTAGCTTGGTATTCATTTCAACAGAGGAGAGGCCACTAGCTTTGGATATTTACTTGTGAGGTTTGAGATTTCAGAGCCCAGCCGAGTTCTTGAATGCGTTGTTGCCCAGTCTTCACCATTGGAGAAGATCAGGGCTCCACAGTTGGACGATCCGCACTTGTTGGTTCTTGAAGGAATCCCTTACCCAGAGTCTAAGGATCATAATTACCTAATTTATTTAGGAATTCATGGCTAAAAATGAAGTTTCACTATTTTTCCGAAAACCCCACATTTTTTTGTAGAAATTCCCATGCATTTTAGGATAATTGGAAGAGAATTTTGTTTGAATTTGATGTTAAAAGTCATGAAGCGGACAAGGAAATTACTTACCTGGATGGATGGAATCGTGGGCAGCTCTTTCCCAAGCTTGAAGGAGATCTAATGGAGGTTGGGAGTGTTAGAATTGAAGAAGAACCTGAAATTGGCATTTAAATAGGTCTGCCTCACAGAGATTTCCGCGCCTGCGACTTTGGGACCGTAGGTGCGGTCTCGCACCCGCGAGAAGTTGGTCGCCCCTGCGGAAAAGGGCCTGGGACCCTAGGCTCGCACCTGCGGAGGGGAAGTCCGCACCAGCGAAGTCGCTCCTGCGAAGGAAACTCCGCATCTGCGGAGTCGCAACTGCGATGAAGACTCCGCACCTGCGGCGGCCACACCAGCAGTTGTGCACCAACAGTGGCTTCTGCTGGTTTTTGGCCTCGTACGGGATCCGGGAGGCCCCTGGGCCCACCCGAGCCCCTGTAAAAATATACCAACAAGTCCCAAATCATTATACGGACTTGTTCGAGCCTATGGATCACTCATAACATCGCTAAAACTCAAAATCATTCTCCAAAACCCCTTTGAATCAAATTAAGAACTTAAGAAATTGTAGAATTCACCTCATCGCGTTGAACGGGCCTATACTACTTGGAATGACTTCAACTTTTACAAGCAAGTCATAAATGACTATACAAACTGTTCCCAGTCCCCGAATTCTGTTTGGAACTCGATAGCACAAATTCACGTCCCAAACCAAATTTCAAATAGAAGGAAGTCCTGATTCCCATTACGGGCACCGAAATGCTCCCGGGTCATCAGAAACCCGAGCCGATCATACGCCCAAGTCCGAAATCATCATACGGAGCTACTGGAGCTACTAGAACTCAATTCCGATGTCGTTTGCTCGAAATGTTGACCGAAGTCAAACTTGGTCAAATATGCCAACCTTAAGGAACCAAGTGTTCCTAAACCATCCAAATCCTTCCCAAATCCCGAACCACCCGCTCCCGCGAGTCTTAAAGCACGAATAGCCGCTAAGGAAGGTTTCATTCAGGGAAGCGAGGTCCTAATGGCAAAACGACCGGCTGGGTCGTTACATTCTCCACCTCTTAAACAAATGTTCGTCCTCGAACGGGTCTAGAATCATACCTGAGGTGCTGAATAAGTGTGGATATCTGCTCCGCATGCCCTTCTCGGACTCCCAGGTTGCCTCCCCAACTGGTTGGCCCCTCCACTAGATCTTTACAGCAGCAACTCTCTTGGACCTCAACTGACGGTCCTATCTATCAACAATAGCAATTGGCTCCTCCTCGTAGCCCAACCTCTCATCCAACTGAATAGTGCTGAAATCGACCACATGAGAGAAGTCGGTGTGGTACCTCCAAAGCATGGAAACATGGAAAACTGGGTGAACTCGTGATAAGCTGGGAGGCAAGGCCAGCCCATAAGCAACCTCCCCAACTCACCTCAATACCTCAAATGGACCTATAAACGTTTGGCTCAACTTGCCCTTCTTCCCAAACCTCATAATACCCTTCATAGGCGAAACCCTCAACAGGACTCTATCTCCCTCTATGAATGATACATCACGCGCCCTCTTATCCGCGTAACTCTTTTGTCTGGACTGTGCTGTACGGAGTCTATCTTAAATCAACTTTACCCTCTCCAAGGCATCCCTCACCAGGTCGGTGCCATATAACTTAGCCTCGCCGGGCTCAAACTACCCGATAGGGGAACGACATCGCCGACCATACAACGCCTCGAATGGTGCCATATCAATGCTGGACTGATAACTATTATTGTAAGAAAACTCGGCCAAAGGCAAGAACTGGTCCCACTGACCCCCGAAATCAATCACACATGCCCTGAGCATGTCCTCCAATATCTCAACGGTACGCTCTGACTGACCATTAGTCTGGGGATGAAATATCGTGCTGAGGTCTATCTGGGTGCCCATCTCACTATGCAATGGTCTCCAAAAGTGCGAGGTGAACTGAGGGCCTCGATCTGATATGATGGACATCGGCACACCATGAAACCGGACTATCTCCCGAATGTAGATCTGTGCCAACCTCTCAGATGAATATGTGGTAGCCACTGGAATGAAATGCGCCGATTTGGTCAATCTATCCACAATTACCTAAACTGCGTCTGCCTTCCGCGTAGTCTGAGGCAATCCAACCACGAAGTCTATAGCAATGCGCTCCCATTTCCACTCAGGAATGGGCATCTGCTGAAGTAAGCCTCCTGGCCTCTGATGCTCATACTTAACCTGCTGGCAATTGAGGCACCTAGTCACATACTCCACAATGTCCTTCTTCATTCGCATCCACCAGAAATGTTGCTTCGAATCACGATACATCTTCGTAGCACCAGGGTGAATAGAATATCGAGAATTGTGCGCCTCTGCGCCGCCTCAAATTAAGATCCTTCTGTTTAAATAAGTGATGCAAGCTGCGATGGTCGGTGTAGACCTCATAGGACACCCCATACAAATAGTGCCTCCAGATCTTAAGAGCATGAACAATCGCTGCCAACTCCAAATCGTGCACAGGGTAGTTCTGAAAGCTCGCCTCACACTCGTCCGACCATCCAAACGGGGCATTCTTCTGAGCCAATCTAGTCAATGGAGCTGCAATAGAAGAGAAACCCTCCACAAATTGGCGATAATAACTTGCTAGGACCAAAAAGCTCCTGATCTCAGTAGCTGAAGTAGGACGCGACCAACTATGAACTGCCTCGATCTTCTGAGGATCAACCTTGATACCCTCTTCGGATACCACATGCCCCAAAAATGCCACGGAATCCAACCAAAACTCACACTTGGAGAACTTAGCATTAAGCTTCCGCTTTCGCAAGGTCTGGAGCACAACTCTCAAATGCTGCTCGTGCTCCCCCGGGCTACGGGAGTAAATCAAAATGTCATCAATGAAGACAATGATGAAGGAATCAATATACGGCCTGAATACCCTATTCATCAAGTCCATAAAGGCTAATGGGGAGTTAGTCAAACCAAAGGACATCACTATGAACTCATAATGGCCATATCTCGTACGAACAACAGTCTTCGGAACATCTGAAGCCCGAATCTTCAACTGATGATACCCTGACCTCAAGTCAATCTTGGAGAACACACGAGCACCCTGCAACTGGTCAAACAAATCATCGATGCAAGGCAAAGGGTACTTGTTCTTAATGTTAACCTTGTTCAACTGGCGATAGTCAATACACATCCGCATAGACCCATCATTCCTCTTCACAAAGAAGACTGGTGCACCCCATGGCGACACACTTGGCCTGATAACCCCGTTGGCCAACAACTCCTCAAGCTGCTCCTTCAATGTTTTTATCTCCTTAGGAGCCATACGATAAGGAGGGATAGAAATAGGCTGAGTATCTGGAGTCAAATCAATGCAGAAATCTATATCTCGGTCTGGAGGCATGTCTGGAAGGTCTGAAGGGAACACATCTGGAAACTCTCGAACAACAAGCACTGAATCAATCGTTGGAGACCCGGCGGTGGTGACCCGCACATAAGCCAAATAGGCTAGACAACCCTTCTCGACCATATGTCGAGCCTTCAAGAACGAAATAACCCGGCTGGATGCGCTAACTAAAGAACCCTTCCATTCCAACCTAGGAGACTCAGGCATGGCCAAAGTAACTGTCTTGGCATGGCAATCGAGCACGGCATGATAAGGAGATAGCCAATCCATGCCAAAAATGACCTCGAAATCAACCATATCAAGCAACAACAGGTCGTCTCTGCCAAACTCAATCACACACGCCAATTGCAAGAATTGATTCCATGACCCTCCAAACTCAATAACACACGCACAGAGCATATCCTCAAGAATCTGAATAGTGCGCTCAGACTATCCGGCCGTCCAGGGGTGAAATTTTGTGCTCAACTCCACCCTGGTACCTAACTCCTGCTGAACGGCTCTCCAGAACCATGAAGTGAACTGAGTACCTCTGTTTGAAATAATAGAAACTGGAATACCATGCAGACAAACGATCTCTCGAATATAAATCTCCGCCAACCGCTCCGATGAATAAGTAGTCAGAACTGGAATGAAATGGGTTGATTTGGTCAACCGATCCACAATCACCCAAATAACATCATGCTTCCTCAAAGTCCGAGGAAGTCCAAGCATAAAGTCCATGGTGATCCGCTCCCACTACCATTCTGGAAGCTCAATCTGCTGAAGTAACCCTCCCGGTCTCTGATGCTCACATTTGACCTGCTGACAATTCAGGCACTTGGCTACAAACTCTGCTATATCCGTCTTCATTCTTCGCCACCAATAGTGCTGCCTCAAATCCTGATACATCTTCACAGTATTCGGATGGATGGAATACCACAAACTATGGGCCTCTGCCAAAATCAACTCCCGAAGCCCATCAACATTGGGCACACAAATTCGGCCTTGCATCCTCAATACCCCATCATCTCCGTTGGTCACATCTCTGGCATCACCGTGTTGTACCGTGTCCCTGACGATAAGTAAATAAGGATCATCATACTGCCGCTCCCTGATACGGTCGAATAAGGAAGACCGAGAAACCACAGGCCAATACCCGGCAAGGCTCAGAAAGATCCAATCTCACGAACTGACTGGATAAGGACTGAACATCTAAGGCTAAAGGCCTCTCAGCTACATGAAGGTATGCCAAACTCCCAAACTCTCTGCCCAGCGACTCAAGGCGTCAGCCACCATATTGGCCTTCCCGGGGTGGTATAATATAGTGATGTCATAGTCATTTAGCAACTCTAACCATCTACGCTGGCGCAAATTTAGATCCTTCTACCTGAATATGTGCTTCAAACTCCGGTGGTCAGTATAAATCTCACAAGGTACACTAATCATGCTCAACTATGTCTAATAAAAGACTAAACGGGCGTTGCAAATATAATCCGGGGTATTGCCCAGAGTCGATCCCACATGGAATTTACGTATCAATCAAGTCTTTAGAATACGCAACTATTACTCAATCAATTCTCTCAAGACTTTTTAATATAAATTGGTGATGTTTTACTAATTTTACTGACAATAATAATAACTAGCAATTACTAACAATGTGTTGTAAGCAATGATGATAAAGGTCTAAGGTTTGNCTTATGCTAGCTAAATTGCAATATAGTTCACTTTAGATTGCACCCGAGGTATCGTTATCTCTAATCCAACCTCTAAACCCTCGGTTATGACTTTCGTCTATACTCCGGGAGTGATGTTGTTCAACAACTACCTAAATATGCACTCTCTCTCAAGTAGATACATAATAAATAGGAACAGCTAATTGAGTGCCCTTTCAATCAACTACAACAAGAACATAGTTGAACAAATAGATATTAATCAACCAAAATATATTAATATCACAACAAATTTATCCCCAACATGTTTTACCAAGACCCTAGATTAAAGCATTTAGCTACTCATGTTCATAAGAATCAAACCCAAAAGAAATTGCATAATTGAGCTTCAACGTAATGAATAAAAGAAGTAAAAATCAATGTTTTGTCACTTCAGTGGTTTTCTCCTTCGAATCCTTCGTCTGCCTTCCGATTCTCTTTAAGTTGTGTTTTAGGGGTCTATTTATATGTTTAGGACAAGCCCTAAACGTGAAGGAGACTTTTATTCCAACCGGGAAACACTTAAACTCGTCAAAACTCGGAATTGACCGAAATAGGGGCCTGGCGTTTGGGCCCTGGCGCCTGGATAACGACAGGATAAGGCTGGCGTTTGGGCTCTAACGCCTGGCTAACGCCAGGCTAAGGCTGGAGTTTGGACTCTAACACCTGGCTAACGCCAAGGAGGGTCAGGCGTTTGGGCTCTGGCGCCCGACTATAGCCCGGTGCACTCCTCCTCGCCTCTTGAGCGTATTTTCGATGTATTTGCATCCATTTAGCTCGGTTTCCATCTCCAATTCACCTACACATGAAATAGACTCTATTATGCACATAAAAAGTGTATTTTTATCATTAACGCACATAAAATGTAGGGCATATAACATGTTAAACCATGAATTCTAGCCTCGCATCAATACCCCACACTTAAACATTTGCTCGTCCTCGAGCAATCAAACTACACTCATGTACACACTTATTAAGCAAATCCCTTAACACGTTATACCAAGAATTTTTAAAACATTTCAATCACAGAGGTGTGACATCCTCACCTCAATAGTTTACTCACAAATACCATGCTTTATTCTCAATCCACTCACTACTCTAATTTAGAGGTCAACAACATTACCTTTCCTTCGTGAATCATGTGCCCTCACCAAATTCAAGAGTTAGTCCCACACACAATGAAATTTAAGAAAATAGGAACTTTAGATAGAAAGAATTCACTCACTCTCAGAAATAACATTCATATGCCACAAAAGATGCACCATAGGCTTGCCCGTAGTGTACTACTCTACTAATCGAGCTCATTCAGTCTAGGATCAAGTAGGACTTTATTTGGTTGTAATGTAGGCTGCGGGACGGGTAGGATACATTTGGATATAAGAGTGATTACACCTCCCTAATCACATTAATACATATACTTTCACATTCAACCTCAAACTTATAATAAGCCAAACTCCACATCCACATCAATGTTATTACCCCATACTTCTTTAAGCACAATTACATTAAGAGTCACCACATAAATTTTTCTTTCATAATAATACAACTATTTATTTTCTATTTTTTTTTCTCAAGTGACTCTTACTTTTCAAAACAGTGCACCTTTCTCCGTATTTCAATTATT